>CATIWQ010930762.1:0-22329 GCA_949673415.1 Euphorbia schlechtendalii | reverse complement strand
GTCAAAAGGTCAATGTTAAATATTACATAAATAATTAACTTAAATATATTACCAAAATATATTTATATAACTTATATCACATATAAATTAATATTTAATTATCACAAAAATAATTAACAAAAACATATTTTATCATATTTTGTATTATCATGAATATAAAATAATTTAATCATGATCTAAATGGTTAATTATTTAAGTATATTACTAAAAATACTTAACTAAACTTATATAACACATATATAATTCAAATAATCATCACACAAATAATTAAAAAATATAAATATATTACTAAAATATATTTAATCACATTATACCTAACATGTATAATTAAATTCAACCATTATATAATAATTAATTTAGATATTAATGATTTATTTTCAATTATGTAACTAATACAAATATATAAAGAAAATAATTATCAAAATTAATCAACATGAGAAAAATTTTCAATTAATTTTCAATAGGCTCTAAATTAGTTTCTAACAAATAGAAAATATTTTAAAAATTCAGATTCTAATTTTCCATAATTTTTAAGCATTTATTAACATAAAATAAATAAAAAAATATTTTCTGAACCTCAAAAAATTCTAGAAAAATCACCATTAAATTCAAAAAATATGAAAATGGGGAGTCGAAAAAATTTCGGAGCGAAACGACATTGTTTAAAAGGCTAAAACGTGAAAAACAATCTGAACCGTCGGATAAGTAACACGTGTCACAATTAGGAACAGCTACGAAGCGAGCTCATGTAGAATGCATCACACAGGAATGGAGGGCCAACAGGCACGCCGTTCCGGTCGCCGGCGAGTGAATCACACGCTCCGGCGCGAGTGAGTAACCGCCAGCGGAGAGTGTAGTACACGAGCCGGTGACCGGACTTTGGCAGTTCAACTCGTTTTAGCTTTTCGAGTCCGTTAGTGCGGTTCATTTTACAAAAAAAGAACGGAAATTTACGTTTACACAAAACACTGCTCAAAATCGAAACTTTGTCCAACCAAAACACGTAATTTCCGGCCAAAAATGAACTCAGTCATTAATTCAAGTCATATGAACTCTGGAAAAATAAATTTCCAGAAAATCATGACCAAAACACGTAAACATCGTTAAAACGCTCAAAAAACACTAAATTTTCTCCATTTTCACACTTTATTCGCGTAATTCAAGAAGAACACGAAATCGAATTCCGGAAATGAAATTCCAGAATATGTAGAAATAGATTATACATGTAAATCATCGCAAAAACAAATATGCTCTGATACCATTGAAGGAAAACGTAAATAGAAATGAATTCGGATTCTAACCTTTTCCGTTTACCCAGGATCGAAGAACGCTGCTTGAATGTCGAATCGGATCCATCTCACGATTTATCGGAGTATGGATATATAACCATAACTTCTGCAGCGACGAAGATCGATAAGGATCGATTTGTGATATTTTCATCACGAGATGAAAACCCGGGAGAAATAATTGGTTCGAAAGGAAAAGTGATAATGAATTCTATTATTAAATTCAATTCTTAAAATTTCTGCCGTGTATATTTTTCATATATATTATATAAACACGCCCTTTTATATAAAGGAAATGGATGCGAATTATATGTCCTTTCATTATAAAGAAAATAGATTTGGATTAATTGTAATTAAATCATTGAATTTTTTATTATTTACAATTAATTCTTTAAAGTTCCATAACTCTTGAATTTAGTCTAAATAACTAAATTGGATTGGATCTTTTGACCCGATTAACCCGCTCAAGAGCGGACCGGGTATTTCCAACATCCTTCAAGATCTTACTGGTGTTTCTTTTCCTATGCTTGGCTTAGCCTAGTGTTTGTGTTTTTTTTCTTTCTTACAAAAAAATTTCCAAGAATTACAAATCATATTTTTATTCATTCCAAAAACAAAACTTATATTTCAAAATAAATTCAACATATTTTTGTGGAATTCATTTATTTCAAAGTAAAGTTATTAATCTTGTGACGGTAAATCTCACATTTCACATGACACGCGCAAACAATAATATCAACTTGTGGGGTGTGGAAAGTTCTCCGATAGACTAACGGAACAAAATGCTAAAATGAAGTGTGTATATGAAAACAAATTTCGATAATTGAGATGCAACCATATGGTACTTAATATATGCAAAAGGCATCCAACATTCAGGCGAATAAAACTTTCACTTGTTCTTTTCGATGTCAAGCAGTGAAACCTGAAATATAAACTAAGCAGTTACTACAATCTTATTACAGATGCTATTGAAATTATAAACCTCATATAAGAACCTTCAATCAAGAAGCCAGCAATCTTTTGATATAATTTCCATATCCATTTAATTGCTAAATATCACATATCTTATAGGTAGAAAATGAATGCACCACTAGTCCAATTAACATAACGTATGCCATAGCATTACCTTTTTAAACCTCAACACATTGTTAATCTTGAAATTTGTATATGAACACGTTTTCACATAAGCTTGGAAAAACAATCATATTTGCCAATACCATCAATATATGTTGTTCCCTTACCTGGTATCATCATCTTTAAGTTCCGTTAAATCGTTAAGGGCAAGAAAAACTCTTGCATTTGGTCAAATGGCATGATATGTGCAAAGTGAAGATATTTGGTAGTGTTGGTGTTGGGAGTTGCAAAAGATAATAAACAATATATTTCTTATTACGAAGTTCTTGTGGATTTTGTGAATTCTGTTAGACACTTCAAGAGCTTCAATAATAAGTAGAAGATGAATTGATTAGATACCGAAATTTCGAGTTTTCATGATCCCATTCTTATATATGAAAGTAATGGATCAACCATAATTCAAGTATGCAATAATACAACTGTATAAAAAAAAATTAATTTAAGCTAACAATTTTGATCATAAAACTCAATTAAATGATGAACAAACACATTTTTATTCATCCATACGAATTGTATCCCCTTTTGTAGTATTTTCCATGTGTTTATAGCTTCATTATAATTTATTTATCATTATTTAATGTGATGTGTAATCATTCTACTGCTTAATATAATTTTTAATTTTCATACTTCTAAAAAATGTTGAATTTAGCATGGAAGAGAGAAACCGAGAAAGAAACAAAAAATAAATCTACCTGCCTATTTTATGCTCAGATAGTAATATAAATTTTTACAGGTATAATGCAAAATTGGTAATTTGATGTACTTTCCCAAATTATTTTTTCGAAAAGTTTCATTTTCAAATCACAAATCAAATTGTACGTAATTAAAAAGCATTAAAGGTCAATTTCATTATTCAAAATCAAAATATATCATTTTATATAATGTTTCTTGAGATCAACTTGGAACAACATCCTAAAAAATCGGTCCTTAATAAAAACTGCAGGGGTCAAATTGTAAGTCGCCAAAAATATTAATAAAATTAAATAATTTATCATAATATCGCCATTTCCGTTTTCCTTAAATCCTTTCTCTAGGGTTTAAGGTGCTCTGTTCCTCTGCGCAAAAATGTCTATTTGCCGTCTCCTCCGCCGGCCAATTGCCTCCGCCACCTCCTCCGATCAACCAATATTTCGAGCCCTTCGCTATCTCACCTTATTACCTGGCTCTAGCGACCCAATTCCACTTCAATCCAACCCAATTTCATCATCGCCTCTTCTGCCTCCATCACGCAGCTATGCTTTCTCCTCCGCCGAAGAAGCTGCTGCAGAACGGCGGAGGCGTAAACGCCGCCTCCGTATCGAACCTCCTCTCAACGCCCTCCAGCGAAATCATAACCCTCCACCTCGTGATCCGAACGCGCCTCGTCTTCCTGAGTCGACTAGTTCATTGGTTGGATTACGCCTTAATCTGCATAACAGAGTGCAATCCCTGATCCGTGCGTTTGATCTGGACAACGCCGCCAAACTTGCTCGTAATGCTGTTTACACCAGAACTCGGCCTACTGTCTTCACTTGCAATGCTATAATTGCCGCTATGTACAGAGCCAAACGGTACAATGATGCTATTGATCTATTTAAGTACTTTTTCGAACAGCATAATATTGTTCCCAATGTTGTATCCTATAACAATTTGATCGTTTCACATTGCGATGATGGAAGAGTTGATGCAGCACTTGAAGTTTATAGGCATATAATCGCAAATGCTCCATTTAGTCCATCTGCTGTGACTTATAGGCATTTGACTAAAGGGTTGATTGATTTAGGGAGGATTGAGGAAGCAGTGGATATGTTAAGAGAAATGTTGAATAGAGGGCATGGGTCGGATTCTTTGGTCTATAACAATTTGATTAAAGCGTTTCTGGAGTCAGGTAATTTGGAGAAGGCAAATGAATTTTTCAGTGAGTTGACTGAAAAGTGTGCTTGGTATGATGGGACAGTGAATGCAACATTCATGGATTGGTGGTTTAAGCAAGGGAAGGATAAAGAAGGCATGGAGAATTACAAATCTTATATAGATAAGGGATTGAATCTTCCACCTACAACTGGAAATGCCCTTTTGGAGGTTTTGGTTAGGCATGGAAAAAAACAGGCAGCTGAAACTTTGTTTGAGTTTATGTTAGACAATCATACCCCACCTTCTAAGGCGGGTGTGACTTCCGAAACTTTTAACATCATGGTGAACCAGTGTTTTAAGGAGAAAAATTTTGAACTGGCAATTCATACATTTAGAAAAGCAGGGACGCATGTCAAGTCAAAGCCTTTTCAAATGGATGTTGCTGGGTTCAATAACATCATCATAAAGTTTTGTGAGCATGAGATGTTATCAGAGGCTGAGCAATTTTTCAATGAATTAATGTCCAAGTCATTGTCCCCGGATGTGACAAGCTATAGGACACTTATTGATGCTTATTTGAAGGTGGGGAGGATTGATGATGCTTTACAATTATTAAGTAAGATGGTAAAGGAAAATTTATGGGTGGTAGCAAGCTATGCAACTGTGGTTTTCAGCGAATTAATTAAGAATGGCAAAGCAATGGACTGTGCCCAAATATTGTCAGAAATGGGAAATAGAGATCCAAAACCGGATTCCTCAGTGTATGATGTTGTAGTCAGGGGGCTTTGTGATGCAGATGCTTTTGATACTTGTAAGGACATTCTGGTACAAATGATGAAATATGGTGTGGTTGTCTCTCCTGAATTGAAGGAATTTGTAAGGGAGGTTTTCACTAAGAATGGTCAGAGTGAAACAATTGAGGAAGTGTTGGATGAAAGCAGGTGGAGGTACACTTCTGGACCTCCTCGTGTTCACAGACAATCCGGAATGCAATGGAAACCTTCTCAAATGACGGGAGAGCAGCCATTACGTTCATCTTCATTGCCTGGACAAGCACCATCATTTCAGCCTCAGATTTCAGGACCACAGTCATTTTACAATGGACAGCAAATGCCATCAGCAGGATCTGATAGCAGTGGGCAACAGTCATTTGGATACCAGAATGCTGCTGGACAACATCCATCTGGGCCTCAGCAGATTCCAGGGCAACAATCATCATGGTCTTCTCAAACTTCACAGCAACCATTGCAGTCTCCTTCAAGGTCCTTTGAAAGAGGACTACAGCAACCGATATCTTCTCAGATGGGAGAGCAACAGCAGTTTGAATCTCATAATGTGGGAAAACAAGAGTCATCAAGACCATATTATACTGCGGGGCAACAGCAGCCATCAAGGTACTCACAAAATGGGGCACAGCCTTCCTCACATTACACCCAAAATGGAGCTCAGCGGCCATCACAATACTCTCAAAGTGGAGGACATCAGCAACTGAATTATTCACAAGGTGGAGGACAGCAGCAAATGGGAGGGTGGCAACCATCCCAGTACTCTCAAACAGCGGCACAACAGCAGCCTTCACAGTACTCGCAAATGGCAGGACAGCAGCCTCCACAGTACTGGCAAGTGGGTAGACAACAGGCTTCTCAGCACTCACAAATGGCAGGAGAACAGGCTCCTCTGTACTCGCAATATGGATGGCAGCAGCCATCCCAGTACTCTCAAACAGCGGCACAGCAGCAGCCTTCACAGTACTCACAAGTGGGTAGACAACAGGCTCCTCTGTACTCACAATTTGAAGGGCAGCAGCAGCCACAGAACTCACAAATGGCAGGAGAGCAGTCTCCTCATTACTCGCAATTCGGAGGGCAGTACTCTGAAAGGGCAGGACAACAATCATCTTGGTCCTCTCAAATGGGAGCTCAGCCCCAGATGGCTGGAAATCAGCCGTACGAACCACAACAAATGTTAGAAAAGGTACCGTGTTTCAAATTCAGTTTCCATGATAGTTCGGGTGGATATAGATTATTATAGTGCATACTGTCTGTTACTTGTAACCTGTTAACTCTGAATTATTTCTACGGGGGAGTCATTGAAGTACATGGTTTCACGTTATTCAATTTTTAAGCAGTTTAACTGCGTATACTGTGGGAATGCTGGTATGTCTTGGGCTGTTTAGGGTATATGTGTGTGTGTGTGTGTATACATGGCTTGTGAGCATTGTTATTATGGCTGGTGTTGCATTTAACTGATGTTTCTAGTTAGTGTTGGTTTCTAACTTTTATTACACCATTTATTTCCCAGTTTCATTCAGAGGTGGGACAGCAACCAAATAAACCCACAGAAGTGGCAGGACATCATTCATCAGAATCAGTTGAGTGGCAAGATAACTGCAAGCAGGCAGTGGTTTAAGTCTTTCGCATAGAGTAATTTTTTCTCATGTCCTTCACTACCGAGATCTGATAATTTCTTCATTTGTACCCTTTTTTTAATTGCTATATGATTATTTAAGCACTTTCTTGCCTTGGCTTGCTATACCAAAGCATAGCAAAAGAGTGGTATTTAGGATGATAGTATGCATATGTATTGTAATGTGCACTATTGTTTACTGACTTCACGTCTAAGTACTGAAGTTATAATAAGTTATATTTTTGCATGTTCGACGAGAAGGAGCAATTGCTATATGGTTATTTAAGCACTTTCTTGCCTTGGCTCGTTATACTTCAGCATAGCAAAAGAGTAGCATTTAGGATAATAGTTTGCATCTATATTGTAATGCTCTCTTGTTTACTGACTTCACGATTAAGTACTGGAGTTATAATAAGTTATATTTTTGCATGTTCGCGCGTATATACAAGGGCTGCAAGGTAACCATTTTAGTTTAGTGTGAGTTTAATGTGGTTTCCTGTACAGACCACACTTCATGGTTGTTGCTTTGTTTATGGTCGGAAACTTTGGATTTTATTTATATTGCCTTGTCAAATCTACTAGAAGTTGATGAAATGAAAGACGGTATTATTTGTTTAATGGACTACATCTCATGTAGCCTTGATTTACTTTTATATCTCACTACTTATATTCTGCTATCAAAATATTAAAATTTACTCTTTTTTTTGTACATGCACAATCCCATGACTTCAGAAAGATTTCAATTTTCTTGCTAGAATTCATTTTAATTTATTTACCAATTGCTTAACATACTATTTCTATATAAAAGATATTTATTAGATGTGAACCCTCTTGGTTGGAGGATCACCCATTGAAGACCCACAGTTAATATTTTGCCCGTATGAATTGGATCTGTGAATAAATAGTGTTTACTTTGTCAACTCCGCCCATGACTCGTTTCACTGAACTGCATGTTTTTTTATATCTTTGCCATCTCAATTTTTAAGACAAGTTGGAGTTCAGTTTGGCGCTTCCCATTGCCAACACGAAGAATTTTATTTGGAAAGTGGGAACTAATATCCTGCCAACGAGACAATGGTTGTTGGAAAGTGGTTTGGGAAGAAGAACTAAGGCCTGTTTTGCATGTCTATCAACATGGAGACAAAAAAATCATTTTCAGAGAATATGATTATAAAAAGAAACAACATACATAATTCATCCACTTATTTTCTCATATTAACAAGACAAAGTTAACAGCACCCAAGTCCCAATACATATTTCAAGAACTGACAGTAATTCTCTAATTTAAGCTTTTCTTTGAAAAGCTTGTCAACTCCCAAAAATTTTGTCTGACAAAAAATCCAATGGCCTATTCAAGAATTAACTGTACATTTTCTTCCCAAACAAAACTTCATCCAATGTCTAAAACACTATAAAAACGATATTAACACCTACGCCAAGAACGAACAATAAGAGGATCAAAATTCCATTACCGTTGAGGTGAGGTTAAGCAAGGCCTCCAGTGCACTGGGATGAAACTTTCTAGCAAAAAGGTGACAAGTAGAAGTCGTCTCTGAATTATATTCACATTGTGTCCCATTATTCCGAATCGACTGTATAAAACTTTCCGTGACATTAATTCCCATGTAAGTTGCTGGATGAGGACCCACTTGTGACCAATCAACCCAAGTAATCGACCGATTCGCATTAAGCTCCCCATGAAACATGTTCAAAAAAGTCGGAATGTAATGTTCGTCAGGGTAGCAAGCTGGCCTGCAGTATTTCTTAAAGATGGTGTAGAATTTGGTGTCGGAAACCGTGTAAGCAGCGAGAGTTCGTTGAATCTCGAACCATTGAGACCCTTTTCTCCACTGATAGAGCTTAATATCGGGGAGCATTTTGCGGTTGTAGCGGCCACGCCCATAGCGTGAAGGTTCATCATATGACTCGACGAAGCTATGTTTGGAATTAACGAGGTATTTGTATACGGTTGGGAAGTTATAGACCGGGATACAGCTTTCAGAGAGAAGAATGAAACGTTCGTTTGAGAAATCCAGTAAGGCATTGGATAACAGGCGCTTCTCGGCATCGACTAGAGATACCGATCCCCATTCAACATCCTGAAAATGTGCAACATAGCATTTGAAATAAGATATAGAAAATAATTGACAGGGAAAAAGAAAAGGGCAGAGCTGATGTCGATGATTATGCGCACGAAATGACAAAAAATGCAATAAGTCCATCTTTTCTGGTCAACGGCCATAACAAAATTTGATCTAGAGGATTGAAAACAAATTTTGATCTTCTTAGCTCACACGGTGTCTGGTTAGGTTTGCAGTAATGTAATGGTTGCATATAAATGGACCCATGGAGTGCAACACAGATAACGATACAGTTTTCATGCTACTTCACTTTAAAATATACAATTCAACATTGACATGGTGCTGATGAAATTTACTCTTTTCGTGCCAGGAATTCTTAAAATAAAAAGACCAAGATCAGTTATTTCAAATACTCGGCCAACCATCTAAAGGAAGTGCCAAAATAGCACAACAGACAAAAATTGTCATGATACTTTGACTTGAAAAGCAATAGCATCAATAGCATCAATAAGAACTTCCATGATCCAACTATGCTGGAAAAGTTGCATACGAAAACGGAAAATGACATGATATCCAATATTAATCCAATGCCTTGATTCACGAGTTTACATCATTGAGCTATGAAAGTTGAATTCAAACTAAAATCGTCGGTGAAATGGATGTTGCGATACTGGTTTAGTCACTCAGCAAATCCAAATCAAGAAATGATATTTAAGGATCTTTTCCAGGACCATGATTAATTACTTTTTTTCTTTTCCTGCCTAACAAATTTAATAAAACCCCAATAAAGAGTCGCTTCTAAATATGCAAAACAGATTAATAAAGCATCAAAACAGAACCTCCATGCATTTAGTAATGCAACACATTCATTGCTTTCAACCTAGAACCAAAACTTCAATAATTTATTTAAGTTCTATCAACCACCAATTTGTTGCCCTCATCAATCAAATTTTAAGGAAAGTACATTCCATTTAAAGATGGCTTTTAAATTCAGTTCCTAATCAAATAAATACACAAAACAATACCATATTAACTGAATCCACATGCATATTAATCAACGAATGAAAAACAGAAAAAAATGAAAGAAAAGACAATTATTCAAGGTTCATACCTTACTTGGAATCTGCCTCCGGTAAAATGGAGAGTTCCTGGAAACATTAAGCACAAAACTCCGAGGAGTATGAACATAGATACTGAAATACTTATCATGGCCCCTGAAAAACCTCTCCCACAAAGGAATCAAAGGCAAAGGCCCTCTAGTCAAGAACATGAAAGCCACTTTAGGAACCCTATGAAATGGATACTCATCCTTGGATGGCATCAAAGAAGCCCTCCAAAAAAGCTCCTCATCACTCATTCTATGACTCAAATTCTTCGGATGAAGAAAACTGTCCATGCTCAAACAATCAATCCTCTTACAAGGCCTAACGATCGTGCAATTTCCGCCGTTGATTTTCGTCGCTGCTATGTTGTCAGTGAAAAATAACCTCGCTTGAGAAGTGAAGTAACGATTGATTTGAGTACTGGTACATAAACCGATGATTATACCGGCAACAAAAACAACTAAAAACGATAGTATCTGTACAAGGTTAAGCAAACCTATATGCCGGCTATCTGATCCATCTTCCTTTTCAACTCTATGCCTTGCCATTTTCCTGCTTTCCTTTCTCATTTGATTTCTTTCATTCGCCGCTGAATAAATCGAGAAATAAATCCTCCGATTCCGATTGAAAGCCGATCAATGGGATAAAGATCGCAATCAGATCTTTTGGAGAAAAAGGAAGAAGAGATAATGAATCATAAACCAGGGATTTTAGTAGAAAGTGGAAGAAATTGAAGAAGATGGTTGAAGAGTGTGTATTGTAATGGATTTGAATGGCGTCACGAACCATTATAAATAATAAATGAGGAAAGAAACAGCAGAGGGGGAATTGCTGGTGGCCATTTTCGATGGGAAACGACAAGCCGTTTCGCTAGGAGAGATTAGAGAAACGGAAGGAATTGGAAGGAGAGACTTTGCAAATGTATTTTGGACTTAATCCGGTCGGATTGAGGTGGTTGATACGGTTAGCGGTTAACTATTAGCTATTTGATGTTAGTTGTAAAATTTATGTCTTGCACGTAGTTAAAAGCAATTATAATCATATATTACAAAATGATATCTAAAAAGCTAAAAT
Source organism: Euphorbia schlechtendalii (assembly GCA_949673415.1). NCBI lineage: Eukaryota > Viridiplantae > Streptophyta > Magnoliopsida > Malpighiales > Euphorbiaceae > Euphorbia > Euphorbia schlechtendalii. The sequence continues at coordinate 11,412 of CATIWQ010930762.1, read as the reverse complement.
TAGTCAGACTTTTCAAATATCATTTTTCTTTAGAAAGTAGTCACCATTTTTTTCAAAATCAAATTTCAGTAGTAATTGTAATTAAGAACCACAAATAAAAAAAATCATATCAACGAGCTAAGCCAGCTAAATGGCTGGTACTAGATTTTTCTTTATGATTTCAATATTTGTTAAATTTTGGTAGAAAATATTGTTTTGATTACTTTTATTGGTTTTTGTTTTCATAGCTGTTTGAGTAATTTGTTAACCACTACAATTGGTTAACTCATATTTATTGAAAAAAGCTTTATTTTATAATATAATTTTACTTTATAAAGAACTTTTTTTATGAATACTTTATGAAGAACTTAATCACCATATAATGCACTACTTGTTTGGGAAATTTACTGCACGTGATTTGAAAGGCAAGGAGGCTTTTGCCATATAGGCTTTTGTTGGGCTACATGAGTTGTAAATAATCAAGCCCATATAATAGCCTGGCCCACTTTGTACTTAAAAGAGTTCTACGATATTCTCTTTTGACTTTTTAGGCAAAAGGCATAAATAGTTCTACATTTGGTTGTTATAAGTTATTAATAAATCAAGGCTATTTCTTTTCCAAACTATTTTCAGTTCCTTACTTTACGATAGTTCGCTCTAGTTATAATTAAAATGAATTCAAGTCCGTTCGATATTATATAGCCTTCTATAAATGCACATCTAGTACCAAGAGATATGTATAATTTGTTTGGCATTAGAATAAGATCAAGGCCACGAAGCTAAAATAGTTTAGCTAGAACCATTAAATATGTAATCTGCCACTAGAAAGTGTTTAAATTAGTAAAAAAATTCATTAAATTGTGAAACAAGTTCTTGTATGTTATATTATTCAACAGTTACATTATTACTTGAAAACTAGTTACATGTTTATTTATTTACTTTACATCAATTTTTCTAAAGAAATTTATAATCATCGTAATATTTGATGGAAATCCGATACGTATTACACATTCATTAGTCTTTACTCTAAACCTAAGATGATATTGTAAATTTTCTATTTTAAACTATTCTCTATTCCCCCACCAGTTAACTAATTAAATCATTTAATACTAAATTTTTTAATGCGATCATGATTGGAATTTATGCTAATATCATAACTAACGTAACTTTCCAAATCTGTTTCATTTTATATAAATAAAGTGATTCACCGCCCAAATGTCATCTAAATTTGGCCATAAAAGAGTGGATGATAGTGCTGCTACACATCGCAACTACTTATGTAATGTATCTCTGCTTCTAATTTTGTTTTTGGTGTCACACTCATTAATATGAAATAATTTTAGAGAAACTATTTCCCTTTTTTTTTGAAAAAAAAACTCTAACCACCTACTTTAAATTTTGTTATTATTATTATTATTATTATTATTACTATTATTATTATTTAAGAATAAAAAATAAAATGAATTTCTTGTTACGTTGAAAATTTTTAGTCCGCTCGTGAGCAGTTCAATCAAGTCGAAAGATCTGATTCAATTTGTGTAATTGAACTTTATAAAAAAAATAATGATTTTGAGGACATATTTTCAATTATTTTTTCCATAAACGGCTGTAAGAATTTTTCATTACTTGTTTTCACTATAAATTTGTGATTTATGATGAAAATTAGAGTTAATGAAAGTTTCATTCTACGTATTATTTTCTTTCTTTCGATTTTTCATCCTACGAAAACAAATGATCATTATCGATTTTTCGACGTTGCATATTTCTTGAAAATTGATTGAAATCTGACGTACTATGATTCAATCTCGACTCATCAATTTTGAGCACCAAAAAGATTAATACTCTATCGGTTTTTTATTCGTTTTCTATCATCATCATTATAATTCTATTTAGAATAAAATATAAAAGAATTTCTTGCATGTAAGTGGTAATATTTATTTTACAATTATACCATAATTTTGTAAAGTCTTAATTAAAAGTCATTTAAATTTTGTAAGTAATGTTATGGAAAATGTGGGGTATAATCAGGATATTTACATTTTTACCCGTTTGAACTTATCAAAGTTTTCTTTCAACTCCATTAACTTGATATAAGTGCAACAGTTTTTCCATTAAAACTTTTCAAAGTTTCTCTTACTTTTGTAAACTTGTCAAAAGTAAACTAATACTTTCCCCTAGATGTCATGTTTCAGCATCTGCTTGATTTGACTTTCAAGGATATTATTTTTTTGAATCCTGAAGTTCCTAGTCAACTAAAAATGGAGAAAACAAATTAGGAACAAAGAGTAAATCAACTTGGTAAGCTTTTACCTTCAAATAGGAAATATTAGCTCTTTGATTCCTCTTTTGTTTCAAAATCCGAATGTATCGGCTCAACTCGTATTACTTGTATTGGACTCCATGATAACTTCCAGAACAACTCCAAAAATATTTCAATAGCTCCAAACTTACTAAATCAACTCAGATAATAATTGGGACCTAAATATACACGAATTAAACATAAAATCAACATTAAATCATTCAAATGATCAAATAAAATATTACTAAAATAAGTTGAATTCCCAAGTCCTCAGTGAGGCACTACTTTATACAACATCCATCATAAATGTCTTGCCAACTAAAGTGTTGGAGTGAAAAGCCCCTTATGAGCAGTTGTCTGGGAAATTGCCTAACTATGACAGATTTCAAGTATTTGGGAAAACTTGTATTTACAAGATATTACCAGGGACTAACAAATGGGCAAGCAGAGCACATAAGGGCCTATTCATGGGGTTCTCTAGTGGTTAGAAGGGTTATAAAATTTTTGATTTGGAGTTACAAAAACTTATGGTATCTCGATATGTTCAGTTTCGTAATAACGATACTCAACAACATATTAAGTATTATAGTGTTTCTTTACTAATTGTACATCTATACAATAGGGGTCACAACAATTTGTTATTACAGACAAGATTGTAAGAAAATCATCTAGAGGCATTCTCCTACTTGGTTAAATGACTAGGGCAGTAATGCAGATTAGATAAGTCATTTTGGTTTTCTCTCCACTATTATACAGTAAGAACCAACTACTTACGAAGCAAAAATATTGAATGATAAATGGATTAAGGCCATGGAGAAGTAATTAGCATCATTGGAAGCAAATGTAACATGGACAGTATGCGATCTTTCACCTAATAAGAAACCATTGTCTAGTAAGTGGATACATAAGATCAAGTATCTTCCTAATGACCAAGTGTACAGATACAAGGTCAAGCTTGTGGCTCGAGGATATAACCAAGTTTTTGGTTTGAACTATTATAATTCTTTTAGTTCTATGGATAAAACAACAATTGTGCGCATGTTTTTAGCTGTGGGGGAATCGAAGATGTGGCAGATACACCAAGTTGATGTTAATAATGTTTATCTTCATAGGCATATTGAAGAATATTTTTACATTTTGCCTCTTGAAGGTTATCATTAAGAAGGGAAGGGCAAGGTATGCAAGCTTGTAAAGTCCTTATATGGACTAAAACAGGTTGGCAGGTAGTGACACAAGGAGAATTCTATGCAATTGCTGGCTTTTGATTTTGTCGGATTTCAGGCAAATCATTGCTTGTTCACAAAGCAGTGTGGAATAAGTTTTCTAACACTGTTAATCTATGTTGATGGTATCTTATAAATGAGCTTCAATCCTCAAATTGTTAATGGTATAAAAGACATATTTACATACCCTTTTCACCATAAAGGACTTGGGGTTGGCCAAATATTTGTTGGGCATAAAGGCGGAACAAACTGCATAAGGAAGTTACTTTTCCCAAGTCAAATACATAAATGACTTGCTTGACGATGTTGGTTTGCATAAATGTGTAGAAGTTGCAAATATTTTTTAGTTGAGTAATAATTTGACAGATTCTGGATAGTTACTTGATGATCCAGAGCCATATAGGAGAATGGTTGGGATACTGCTTTATCTCAATGTTATCAGACCGCATATCTCTTATTGTACTCAATGGTTGAGTCGGTACATGCATAATCCTTGTCAGCATCATATGCAAGTTGCCACAAAAGTGTTGAAGTACCTTAAAGGGACTACTAACCTTGGCTTATTTTATCCTGCTAAGACAAATTTGAGTGTGGTTGGATACTGCGATTCTGATTAGTGTGGATGTAAATCTCTGCTGAAGCAAAGTACAAAAGTATTGTTGATACTTGTTGTGAACTGAAGTGATTAACTTACATCATGAGGGATTTTGATATTGGAGTCTCACTGTGATAGCGATGTTGCAGTTGCCATTTTCAAAAAATCTCATTCTTCGTGACAAAAGGAAGCGTATGTTTGAATTGGATGTTCACTTTATCAAAGATTTGATTGCAACAAGGTTTGTAAATCCCAAACACATTTCCTCACAACTTTAGATGGCAAATTTACTCACCAAGCCACAAAGTCACAAGATTATGGCTCCTCTTCTTCAACGTATGCTCTCAACCATTTAATGCAACCACATTTAGGTCATTATCAAAGGACTCAACTTAGAGGGGGCACAGCTCACTGATATTGGTGCTACATAACAATTCCCCTGTATTAACAAGCAACAAATATTTTCAGTATCATTGATGAACTAATAACAGGTGTTGTGAATCCATTACTCACTCTTCTTTGCTGTAAATATCTAATTGCTTAGCTGGAATATCCAAATCTAGAACTTTTCCTTTCTCAATTGTATATAAGATGAGATTGTTTTTCTCCTTTATATTTCTGAAATTATCTCTTTCGATTCAATAATATCAAACGAAGCTATTAAGCTTTGTTCAAAAGGCTCAATGACATAAAAGAATTAAATTTTCAGACATACTATGCATGAATTTTTTTTATCTACGCTTGATCTCATATTTTGGTAAATTTACTTATTGTTCGTATTCTGAGTAAATTCTAATGTAGATGAAGTTAAATGCGACAAAATATGAGATTCACGAAATTAAAAAATAAAATTATAATAATTACCCTAGCAATTCAGCTTTTATGTTTTTTTTCTTTTCAAACAAGTTTATAATTGAAGTAATGCAAAAGGGGGAAAAATATGTGTAGGACATTTATGGTGGTCGTACCATATAAGATACTAATAATTTAAGAAAAATGAATAATGGATCCAAACAAAAAATATCATAATTTTTGTTTAAAATTTTAAAAAAAAATTTGGCAGCATACCAACGCTACTGTACTAATTCCATTAGATATTTCCGAAGTGAGCAGAAAAAAACCACATGTAAATAATTCGGTTTCCTCAGTAGTGTCTAACTTTTAATTTGCACTTTTCAGTTTTTATAATTTTTCATTTTCATAAAATTTTCTCTTCTTTATAAATTGATACAAGTTAAAAATGAATGAAGGGTACGTCGAAAACAACAAATTAAGGACATGTGATATTTTCCTGATTGTGAGTGAAATTTTTCTAGGAAAGCTATTGTTGCACTCATAAATTTTGTGGCAAATATCTCAAAATTATTATTTACTGTTATTGATATATTTTTTTTCGTTGATTTTTTTTTTTGCTTTCGAAAAAATAATAACAATTGTGTAATATATACAATCAGACGGTTAAAAGTGTTGTTTAATGGGTTAAAAAGCAAAATAAAGATGTTGAATAAGGGACGTAAACACACATCTTATTATATCAAAACCCCCTCAAACTTGGCTCAACTGATCTATTTTCCTCTTGTGTATACTTTTACTTGTTTCCATGTTGACCTCTAAAATTGTCAATCATGCACTAAATGTTGCATAAAACTGGTATGTTTAACTTTTCAAAGATGTTTTTTAAATTCCTTTCCCTTCAATTAGAAGTTGAGAAGTATCGCTCAAAAAAATTGGTGAACTTTTACCAATTACGAGGAAGCTATAAGAGAAACTTCACTAACCAACATGGTGTTTTAAAACCTGTTTGAGATTGTTGTCAGAGCTGATGTGATGAAAACTTCAACTTACAAACTTTTGATAGAATAACAATAAAAGATTGTAATTCCTAATACTAATTAATTAGGAACTATTTATATGGTATATTCTTAAAATGGAGTTCTTCAAATATGGAAAACCCTATTTTAGAAACTGAATATTTTATTAATATTTATTTTTAATTTTTTTATCTATTTTTATTCTTTTGTTAGTATTTTGGTTATATAAAATATAAATTATGTAAAGGAATTAATATTATTATAATAAAATATTGTTATTTTAGAATACTTTAATATGTAAAATGAAAAATGGGAAAGATAATCATACAAACACCGTGAAACCTGCAAAAAAAAAAAAAATGAGAAACGTTGTTGGAATTGCTCTTAAATCAAGTATAATTATAATAACATTAAAGTGAAATGTGTCATGAGATTATCTACTACTTTTTATAAAATGAAATTCTTAAAAGAATAATCAAAATTTAAAGTGTTCAATTTCATGAATATCAATAGATTGTGCTTTTAATCTTAATTTAGTATTATTTTTGCTTTTAGAAAATTAATATAATTATTTAAGAAATTTTTTTAGAGCTTATATAAAAAAAGTTAAATGAATAGAGAATGTAAAGTAGATGGTTGGAATTTGGATTGAGTGTAACCCACGATCTAGACCAATATATAGTTTTATTTTTTAACATAATTTGACTTCTAAATTGTTAAAAAATAATAAATAAGTGGAGAGTTGGAAATGCAAAAAATTGGTTTATGAGATGATATCATGAGATGATATTTGGCAAATTATTATTGCTTAAAATGAAAATAATTAGCTGGCAGGAAATAAAATTAGAAGTTTTAAAAGTAGGAAATGTGAGGCTGATTGTGTAATTAAATGATTGGCTCCCCACATGACATCAATTTTCACGATTTGTTTGTCTTCTAATTTTTTTTTATTTTAATTTTATTTAACTTCTGGTCCTTGAAAGTGTTCAAGAGCTATATTTTTGTATTAAATTCTTTTTCACCGGTTAACAATAGACCTGGCATGGGCTGGGCCGGGTTGGGTTCGGGCCGGGCTTTATCGGGCCGGGCTAAATAATGAATAGCCCAAGCCCGGTCTAAACCCATGAAAAAATACATCGGGTTCGGGTCGGGCCGGACCTTTAATAAAATAATCAAAACCAAGCCTAGCCCGCGGGCCTAACTATTAATTGTTTCAACTAAAAAAAATTAAAATTTATTATTAAAAAATGATTGTGGAAAAATAATTCCAAATATACTTGTAGTATAAGTCATAAAATTGAATTTAAATGTTAAACTTTAACAAAAAATATGAAAATTTTTAACCATATAATTTTTTTTACTTTAAATGTATATAATAAATATATATTTTTAACATAAACATTATTATTTCGGGCCGGACGGGCCGGGCTTGGGTTTAATTATTAAAACCAAGCCCGGCATAATTTTACTCGGGTCACTTCGGGTTTGGGCCTGGTCGGGCCTAATCACCAATCACCTTATCCAAGTCCATCCCATGAAGAGCGGGTATGGATGGGTTCCGCGGGTCAACGGGCTCGTGCCCAGGTCTACTTTTGAGGCCATCTCCAAGACTCCAAGTTATAGTATTTATTCATCAACTTTTCGCTGCAAATATCGACTTTAAAATAAAATATTATTAAACTATCAAATAAAATAAAGAAAAAAATAAAAAAGAAAAATAATATTTTATTGTCTGAAGTTGAACATGCAGTTAATTTTGGAATCCTCATTTTTATATTCTATTTCTTGGTAATTTAAATTTTTAAATAGATGCATATTTTTGTTAAATCTTCATCCTGTAAGTTTAATTGATTCCTGCCCCCCAAATCCTGATTCTCTTTAATGGAGTTTGCTGTACTTTTGCTCTGGATCATAGGATGGAAGTATTCATTTACTACTAGCTAAATTTTTGTTGAAATGTAAGTCGATGCTTGCATATTAGATTAGTTTAAATAACCGATTGCTGAAGAACAAATTTGATAAGACTTAAATGTGAAAATATGTGATTTTGGATGAATAGAATTGCTTTTTGAGTTGAGATAAAGCTTAGTTGTCAAAGGAGTGCCTTAGGATCTGGGCGCTTTAAGTGTGCGCCTAGCGTGCTTGACACCAATATTAGGTTATTCAGGAATGTAATGATTTAGTTAAGTTTAGATTTCATGAAAGAAAATTAATTTAGGAAAAAAATATAAACTATGGAAGCTGATAACTTAGGAAAGAAAAGAAATTATAAAATGAGAGAAATTAAGAAAAAAGTTGAAATTACAAGGAAGAAAAATTTAGAGATATAAATTGGAACTACAAAAGAAATGAAAGACATCAAGATATCAATTTCAATTTGATTAATAATTCATAATCAAATACTTAACCCCTAATAAAATTATAAAACAACAATTAAGTTCTATATTATATTTAACTACCATTAATATGCATATTACAAATTTGTGGAACTCCAAATTTATTATTCTATTTAATATTTATTTGGAATTCATTTTATCATTCTGACTAGAATCGTCAGGCGCAATGACAAAATACATTTTGATTGTACCTCTGTAGACCATTAGAGGACAAGCAGGAAAAGGAGAAGGATTTCCCCAATTAGTAGAAAGTTATACCATAATACTAGATGTACAATGTTGTTTTTATTAAACAAAAACAATTTGTATATCTATATATATATATATAACAACTTGTGTACTTTTGATTCTTAAGATTAGTGCCATGGGGCTACCTTTATTTTTTCTGTGTTTAGTTGCTAGAACTAAACTAACTACTGTAATTTGTGACGAGAGAAGAGACAATATTTTTAACAATCTACTTTTGTGTACCTTCACTATAAACACATTTAAATTCTACTAGCTAGATAACAGTCTTAGGATTTTCAAGTTCATCACTAGAACTTTCTTTCCAAACAGGAAATGTAAACATCTCAAGAAAAGCACATACTGTTGAAAAGCTACAGCAGCAATGCAGCAAGCATAGCTACAAAACTCCATTCAGTACAAGAAGTTATTTCATCGATAGACCGATAATATACAACATTTTCAGAAAAGTTATCTCATCAAGGAAACATTGCATGATGTTTAAGGCAAAGACACCCAGTTTTTTCAAGGTTATTCTTCATCATAACATTGGTGAAGGGAAGCAGCTTGTTAGTGTCCTCTTTCTCCTTAAATTATCTCTTTCTTTTCATCTTAATTGCATTTGTTATGTTCCTTTACTAAATTCATGCTAGGTTCCCTTCTGAATATATTTGCCCGTGTTTAATTGACAGGATATTCCTAGGAAGTTCTTGAGAACATATGGTGACTATCTATCAAGTAAGGTTTTGTTGAAGGTGCCAAGTGGTTCCAAGTGGGAAGTTGATCTTGTTAAAAATGGTGACCATGTTTGTTTTGGGAATGGCTGGCAACAGTTTGTTGATTATTACTCGTTATCCCATGGATCTTTTCTAGTTTTCGGGTTTGAAAATCTCAAAATTTCTAGTTTTAATGTTACCATATTCGATAAGAGTGCTTCAGAAATCGACTATCCATTCAACGAGGAGCCTAACCTTCAGGAAAAATTAATCATTCCAGAACATGTTGACTCACCACCACAAAATTCACGAGAGAAATTGCCATTGCCATCCTCTAGACCTTGTAGGAAAATGAAACTTGAGAATCACACACAACTACATGATGAAGGTAAGGGGTTTTGTCCTGAAAAATACTAATTAAAGAAAGTTTATATTGTCATAGATTTGCTCTTGATGAAATCATAATAGAACTTGATTTTGCAGTGAAAGTTGCCAGCTTTGTGAAGAGATCACAAACATTAACTGCTGAAGAAAAAGCAAATGCAATTAACAGACAAAGCTGTCACTACAATTCTAACAATTCATCATTCTCCATTACAATGCGATCATCATATGTTGGTGGTGATTATAGAGTGGTAAGCTTTCATTTGAATATTTAAACTGGTATACTATATTTCCTGTTTTAAAAATGGCATTTTACACAAAAACAGAAATATCATCGGTGTGATATTTTTCGCAGGTTGCACCAGTTAGGGCAAAAAAATATTTGAAGAGAGCGCGAGGAAATATAGTTCTGAATTCCGTTGACAAAAGAAGTTGGTCCGTTGAATATATTAGTTTAAAAGCAGGTAGATATAAGACGGTTCGACTATGCAGTGGTTGGAGGGAATTTGTAATAGATAATAATTTGGCAGTTGGTGATATTTGTCTGTTCGAAGTGATGAATCATAATTCAACTGAATTTAAAGTTTTAATCCGCAAAGAAAATCAAGGAGCTATGAAGACGCCATTAGTTGGTGAGTCTCGTTCAGAAATCAAGATGTAATTCTTATTTTGTACTGATTTAATGTAATTGTAATGCTGAACGCATAATCTTTTCCTAAAAATTTTTTTTAAAAAAGTTCATATTGATATATTTTGCTTGATTTGCAGTGAAAATTGACAGCTTTGTAAAGGGAATACAAATACACGCATTGACCGCTGAAGAAAATGCAAATGCAATTAACAGAGCAAACAGTCGCTACAAAGAAATCCCATGTGTCAAACCTGCGTACGGCCTGTGAAATTTCCACATGTGCTTTGTATATTTTGTAATGAGATACATCATATACCCCTGAAATTAGTTTCAAAAGTTTTTTTTTTTTTTAATTACCTCTTAAGTGAAGGGGATTTTAGTTTTGCCAAGGCAAATCAGTTTTTTTGATAACGTAGTAGTGTATCTTTAAAAATACGGGGAGGTTATTGATCACTGCATGTGCCTGTTCAAATTCTCTAGTTAGAAGATAATAGTACCAAATAAGAAGCAATTTTTAACTACCAATGAGAAGATAAAACGACAGCTAGCTTTTGTATTATAGAGCTACTATTCAAGATAGGATAAGGTAAAGACAATCTAATGATGTGTTCAACGCACAAACTCCTCATTTTTTAAAGATTTTTCTTGCTTCAAGCCTTTCTCTAGGGGACCTTGTAACTTTATTCTTCTTGTTTGCTGAACTTATCAAAATATACATTTAGGTGAGATTGATTGGCTTAATTTCCTTTTAAAACAACAGTTTTTTCCATGGTTTTGAAAACCGGACCGGACCGGCTGGTCGGACCGGAACCGGCCACTGGTCCGGTCGATTTTCACCCGGTTCAATGTCTGGTCAAAGGTTGAACCAGCTGGTCGGACATGGTCGAACTGGAAACCGGTTGCTTCAACCTGCCGGTTCACTTATTCTTGTTCAAAATAATGCTTTTTAAATTTTTTGCAATAGGTAGGAATTGAAACTCATGACCCTCAGCTTATTATTCATTATGTCTACCATTCAACTACAACACTTATTTAATACATATTTGTATTATATTTCTTTATAATATCTATATAAAACTTTTACTTAGTTTTAAATTACCTATTTACTTTATTTATTTAGTGTATTGTGTAAATAAATTCACCATACCTTATT
>CATIWQ010930755.1:0-17707 GCA_949673415.1 Euphorbia schlechtendalii | reverse complement strand
TTTAATAATACATAATAATTATTATAATATAAATACTAATAGTCTAATACAATAAAATGATAACATTAACAACTCAGTTTAATATATAATAACATAAAAAACATAAAATAATAAAAAATCGCTGCGGTGTTCCTAAAAATCCCACCTAGGCCCCGATTTTTAAAACGCTGCTTTTTTATGTTATTTTTTTTATTAAAATATTATTTTTTTTTTTAATTAAAAAATCGGCGCCTAGGCTTCCTAGGACCACCTAGTGCTGCCTAGGACCGCCTAGGCGTTGAAAAATCGGTTCTCTGCCTAACACCGCCCGATTTTACAAAATCGCGGCAGTGTTCTTAAAAATCCCGCCTAAAGGTATTGTTTTTCATTTGCCTTTTGTATGTTCTTTAGTGAACTCCATTGTTTGTTAATTTGATGCCGATTTTCATGTCTTTATGAATTCCAAGGTATGCACAATTTTCACGATTTATCTCACTTTGCCTTTTGTGTTGTTTTCTTTACCCATATGCAGACGATAGCATGTGTCAAGGAGAACGAGGCTTTCCGATTTTGACTTTTTTTATTTGGTATTAGTTCATCAATATTGCATTTCATTATGTCTTTTGTACGTGTATAAACATGGAAGTTTTGATTTTTTGTTGTTAATTATACTGAAGTCTAAACATGATTTGTGATCAATGATATGCTTATTCACTTCCTTTTCCAGATTGAGATGACCTTGATATGAAATTGTTGGATATATTTTTTACCAAGTTTTTCTATCTTCTTTATGCAAGACTTTACATTACCTGAGGAAAATGATGGAGCTCTTGTTTTCAGATGAGACTATCATATAGTCCTGCTGCTCAACATCATTGTCTTGTTTAATGAACTGATTGTCTCCTTGCGGGTGCCCTTGGTTTGCTTAGATTTCTAATATAAAAGGTGCTTTTTCAACCTTGGAATCTTCCTCGATTTATATTTTACTTTGTTTTCTTTCGCACTCTATTTAATTATCTGTGTTGTATCATTATCTTCTTTTTGTGTGCTTGCTTGCATAATTTTAGCATTTGATCTCCTTAAACATCGTAATTATAAATTGATTGGAGGTTCTTTGCTAAACTTTTGGCCAATGCCCAGACTGCAGAACCACAAGGTTTGTTTTGTTTTATAGCATACAACTTACTTTTGTAATATGGTTTGCTTTGATCGTCTCAGTTTATCAGACTTTTGCTTATGTGTTGTTTTCTTTACCCATATGCATGCCAAGGCAAATAAGGAAAAATGGCTGCAACCAAATAATGTAGTCCAATGTTTGTATGTTCTTTATCTCCTCTTGGATATTCTCTTGATAGTAATTTTCTGCATCTTTTAATTTACTTTCTCGATATGTGTATCATGTTTATTAAAATTGTGCCATTTTCTGATAGAAAGTAAATAATTAATGTTTAAATACTTGGTGGTTCCTCTTCATGTGCTCTATATGAAGAAATTTTATGTCTCAATGAGTTGTTCAAATCAATCCCTTCTTCATGTTAGTTCTTCCGAAGACCCAATATGATTTTTAGGCAGTTTGCCTAGTCCATCATCATCCAAAGATAAGAATCGCGCAAGTAAGATGGAACAGGTCAGTTCTGCCTTTTTATTAATTCCTTTGCTATATCACTTTATAATGATGTGAAGTGTTGAGACTAAATTTCAATTGTTGTGTATTTTATAATGCAGCACTAAATCTTGTTCAAGCCAAATGATTTACAAGCTTTCCTTTGATGCAGGGGTGAGTAATGAGTTTGAACATAATCTACTCGTTTGCCAAATTTTAATTTTCACTCAATTTCATTTTCATTTTCGACACAAGTGACACTACCAGGGCTGTTAAATTCATAGACGGGTTATGGTTGAGTTGGACCCAGCATTGCTTAGGCTGGAATTGCAGAAAATGATGTATATAGACTAGCATTTATCATCGAAATGAAGATCAAATCCATTGAATATTAACAAAATAAAAGATATGGTGTAGAGCTTACTAACATGCCAAAAATATCTTATACAAGAGCCTATTAATTACTAAATACAAATTAAAGTCAATTTCTCTCACTTTCAGACATGTATGATTTCTACTGAACAATATTACTTTTCATATAAATCAACAGGTTTTGAAGGAGAATACAGATTGAAAGGTATCCAAACACTCCGGGGATTTGCAAACATGAAGGGTCATGGAGGCAGAGTCACAAGGTTTGTTATGTTCCGTATATCGTTTACATCAATTGTCTCAATTTATATGACTTTGTCTTATTAGTTATTGTTTTTTACTTATATGGCGTGTGTTGCTGTTTAGTAAATAGCTTGGAGCAGGAAAGGCAATTCAAAAGAAAGTTGGGGTAAATTTGAAGCCTTAAGAAGGGATTGAGATAAGCCTAGTTATTAAAGAGAAGTTGAAGAAACCATAAGAGAGAGAAAATGTTAATTGGAAAAATTAATAGGATTTAGCCCTCACTGCCAGGAGCAAGGTACCTCACTTTCGCCATTTTCCTTTTGTCGTAGTATGCCGAACCTTTGAGACATTTCTTTTGATCTTTTTGTATATTGCATGCGGTACCTTTAACATATTTGATTGCACATTTGATATTGATGCAGCATATGCCAATTATGATTTGGCCGGAGTCTAGTATGTACAAGACGTTAACAAGTCCTTGCTCGATTGTTTCATCAAAGCCTCAAGCTATCATTTTGTACAAACAATCTTAAAAATAAGCCTATAATAATATACATTGAAACAAAAACCTTAATATTTCACAAATAACTGAAACAAAAACGTATTGAAATATGTCAACCCATTGAAACTAAACAACATTTCCCCTTCCCCAATTGGCCTTTTGATCAAACAAACCCGATAATTGTTGAATTCATTTTAACTAATTCTAACTGAAAAACAACAATCAACTACATACACAAACGAATCAAAGTAAGGAAACAAAACCCACATGCGTTTTCCATGATAGAAAAAGAAAATCGAAGAAAAAACAAAACAGAGAGAACTTGAAAATAGGAGAGTGAAGATGTTTGTAAAGAAATTTTAAAAAGACAAATGAAAAGAACTTATTTATCTTCTTCTTCTTCAAAAATCTACTTGCTTGGCAAGCTAGAGGTATTGTTGTCTACTCTTATATCCTATTTTCTGCTCTTTTATGTTTGTTTTAAATTGATTCCCAACAATTAGTGATTTTATTATAGATTTGACTTTTTTTCTATCTTAATGAAATGAAAATCGAATATGTCAGATTTGTGGAGCGGGTTAGCAGGAAATATACACAAAAAAGAAGAATGTTAATGCAAGAAATTGCCATGTACTTGGTGAAATTGCTAATCTGGTTAAACATCGATGGAAGGACCAAGGTCGGATAAGATTACTCGCCTATGACAAGGTTTCTTCCTCATTCTCTTTTTCGTTTATGTCTGAATAGCCATTTGTGCGTTTAATTGTTTTGCTAGTCCATTATGAGACGGTGTTAGGAATTAGGAATATATACATTGTGCATTCCAGTTTAGCATTTTCATTTGAAGCTCTATTTGGATTACTATTGTTTTTTGTTATAATTATGGCAATGTGTACTTTTAGTTATTAGTAATACTGGGATTGTTGTCTTGTCTGAATAGGAATTGAAAACATGAATGTGGCAATAGGAATAACTGGGATCTGAACTTTTCATCCATCTTGAATCATGACTAAGGGATTACAAATGCTCTGTGTTTGAATGAATTCTCTGCGTTCTGTACTTGTTTAATATTTGGTATTTGTAGTGAAATTGAGTGTACAATTTATATGGTGCTGCTCATATTTGTTGACACATCAACCTCATTGCAATGACAATAGCCTGATATTTAGCATGAAGAAGCATATTTGAGCAAGGGAAGTTGCTATTTGCAATTTGGAAATTTAGGTGTGTTGTGATTTGTTATGCACCCTAGAATATTACAGAGACTAATTAGCTGAAGAATGACTTATATCATTGTGAATAAACAATTTGCTATCAGATAAAAACATGAAAGTGGCAATAGATACCTTGCACATAGGGGATTATGCCTGTTGGAAATGGAACTAAAACTAGATGAAATCGAGAATGTTAATGGCACACTTTGCGACATGATAAACAGCCATTTCCCAATTGGTAATTATCAATCAAATGCTGGAAATGAATCAGATCGTCTAGTTCGTTGTGTTATGGAGCTTCTGGGATT
Organism: Euphorbia schlechtendalii; assembly: GCA_949673415.1. NCBI lineage: Eukaryota > Viridiplantae > Streptophyta > Magnoliopsida > Malpighiales > Euphorbiaceae > Euphorbia > Euphorbia schlechtendalii. Next base: position 13,486 of record CATIWQ010930755.1, on the reverse strand, counting down.
TCTCTTACTCTTGCGAAGGCAGATGAGGTAACTCTTTATTGTTTTCGTTGAATCTAAATTCAACACTGTGGCTGCATGAGGTTCAAAATGACTGAGATAGACAATGAACTTTGAATGTGCTTAGAATTTTCCTATGTTTATAACCTGGATAAAAGACTCAAAGACTGTGAGTTTCGTTTTGAATCAATCTCCAATGTGGTCAATTTGTTTTTGGTTTTTTATTTTTCGAAATTTCTGCTAATTTTTCATCCTATGATTTGAGATTTTAAAATTAATTTGTTTTCTGTTAGTGGTAATCTATAATGAATAGATTCGTGGGTTTCCTACTTTAGGTTTTTAAAACTGTTAACCTGAATCAAGTAAGGCTATTGGTTTTGTGTTATGGGTCTTTTTTTTATTTGGCCATCATGATTGATGTTATTTGTTAAATCTATTTAAATGGATCTTATAGGCTATTCCAATTTTTTAAAATCCATGTAAACTGTATATTCAAAGAAATTCAATCAGATGTTATAGGCCTTTAAAGTTGTTTTAGCATTTAGATGTTACCTTGTTAGTCATTGATTGCTTATGTTGTTGGTTTATCATTTTTCACTTGTGGCTGTTCATATAATATTATAAATTGGTCACTTTTTAATTTTACCATTTGTTTCCTTATCATTTATATTTTCTTTTGAAAGTTCTGGTGAGTTGTGATAAATTTTAAGCATCACGAAGTGATTGAGATAAGCCTTGATGTTGGAGAGAATTTGAAGAAACCGGAAGAGAGTAAATGTTTAATTATAGAAAGAAATTGGATTCAAGAAAAAAAGCTCAGACCTATACTTACAACCTCGCTGCTATGTGCAAGGTAACATTCTTCGCCTTTTGTCTTTGTATGCAGAACCACTAAGACATATTTTATTTGATCTTATTGTAGATTTTCGATACTGTAAACAAACCGAAGGAGCAGATAGTTGATATTGATGCAGCATATGGAAATACTGACTTAGCTTGGAGTTGAGTATGTGGAAGAAATTTACAATACCTTGCTCATTTTATTAAGGCTTATATTTTATTTTAAACAAAAAAAGCTTAAGAAGGATGCGCATAATATAACACTGAAACAAAAAACATTAAATCTCAAAACACATTGAAACAAAAACATTTTGTAATCTCACAACCCATTGAAACCAAACAACATTTCCCCCTCCTTAATTAGGATTATGATCAAACAAACCCATCAATTGGTGAAATCATTTATTCCAATTCTAACTGAAAAACAGCAATCAGCTACATACACAAACAAATCAAAGTAAGGAACCAAAACCCACATGTGAGTTCCATTAATAGAAAAATAAAATTGAAGAAAAAACAAAACAGAGAACTTGAAAACTCAAGCGCAAAATTGGTTAAGAAATGTTGAAAAGGAGAAGTGAAAAGAACTTATTCTTATTCTTTAGAAACTACCTCCCTGTTGTCTTCAACGGTACTTGGAGACTGAGTTTTGTTCAAAAAGAATAGAAATTGCTAATTGCATTCAGAAAGAAGATTTAAGACAAGTGAGTTTACCTGTTCTTTGATCTGAAAATAGCAACGAGAGTTGTAGTTCCTCAATCAGCTGGAGCTATCGTTTTGTACTTTTATCCCTTTCTTCTATTCTTTTTAAGTTCGTTTTAGATTGATACCTAGTGATTAGTCATTCTATAATTTGGGGTTTTCATTGAAATTAATTCTTTGTATTGGAAATTGATTTTGGGGATTACTTTGATCGGTTTTTGGAATTCAAATATGGTGTTTCCTGGGTTTTTTTTTTTTTTGAAATGTTAAGTTGAATTAAAATTTATTTTATGTGTTTTCATGATTGATGTTATTGATTCTTTCGATCTTAATAAATTGCAAAATCTGATATGTCTAACTGGTGAAGCTGGGTGTGGAAATATACACTAAAAGAAGAATGCTTATGGCAGACATTGCCATGTTCTTGGTGATATTGCTAAGCTGTTTATTAAATATCAATGAGATGACCAGAAGGTAGATCAGAAGGCCAACCTATAACAAGGTTTTTCCCTCATTTTCTTTGTTTTTATGTCTGAAATGCCATTTATGCATTTAATTTTTTTTGCTAGTCCAATATGAGACTGTGTTAGGAATTAGTATGTATACATTGTCCATGCCAATTTATCATTTCCATAACCGCTATTATGGATATGGTACAGAAACCCTGAGCATACTTGGATTGGTGGATTTGATATGGTGATTTACATCCTGTGAATACTAGGTGTGAGCAGGAAATTCTTGATCCCTCTCGCGAAGCGATGATGAGGAATATTTTCACTTGCCTCCTTTGTTTTAGTGATCCACTTTGAGGTTCTGAGGCGTTCATGGTAAGGCTAACCACCTTTTACGTAAACAAGATCATTCCATTTATTCCACTGAAGCTTATCCTTGGAAAGATCACATTGATTTTTCTTGAACTCCATACCCAAAGGTTGAGATATCATTTCATCGCTTCATGAGGGTTCGAAAAACTTTTAGGGATCATAAAATCATTTGTTTTGTCATTCTTTTATTACTTTAAGGTTTTAAGAGCTCTCATGAAGTATCGTGACATCACGAGTAAACCTAAAGCATCAAGAAATACCCTATCGATATTCTTCAACCTTAAAGACATTCGAGGTCGCGTTACCTTAGGGAACGTGCCAACATGGCATATCCACTCATTTGCAATGCCCAACCGACATCTGAACTTTTGCTTAATTGAGTATAATGCTCAATTCATTCATTTTCACCACATAGGTGATCCCAAATAAACACAAATGTCAATTCATCCATCAATTTACACATCATAAAGGTAGAACACATTGTTATACATGAAAATAATGATCCGTACACCTCAAGTTATTGTAACATGATTATTATTATGGTAAGGCATTACCATCGTTTCTTTAACCTCGCCAAAAACCCAACATTCCACTGCACTTCATTGCATTCTAGCTCATCCCTTGGATCACACTGATCTCTCTCGACCTCCTTACCCATAGGTTGGGATATCATTCCATTGCTTCATGAGCGTTTGATAAACCTTTAGGATTCAAAAAATCATAAAACATCAAAACATGCATGACTTAACCCAATCTTATTTTGTAGTTTTCCTTCATTCTTCTTCGGTTATTTCTCTATTGTTTTCCCATTCTTTCACCATGAAAAGCCACAATGCCCGACTCAACCTTTTTAGGCATCCTAAAAAATCCAGATTGGAAGAAATTGGAGACTTTTGGTCTATGGGGGCTCCAACATTTAGCTTTTTCCCCTCACAAACATCGTATTTATTCATGCAGCACTCACTTTTTGGGATCTTGGATCGCGTCTTTTGATTCTCGATCCAGGAGTTATGCCCCATGATTGAGGAGTATCAAGCTATTATAAGTTACCCTTGCCACGAACAATTTCCCATTGCGATGCCGAGTTACTGGTTCGGAGTTGTAGACTCACTGAGAGGGTTATGGAACTTGAACTCCCCTGATCATTTTCTATCTCATCCCTCGGAGATCGGAGGTTTCAGAGTTTCCACAATCTTCGATTGGTGCTTGTTTACTTCGTGACATCACATCGCTTGATCATTTATGGTGGCCTTGCTGCTTATCTTCGAATTCATGTGCAGAGTAGGTGGCGTTGCCCCATTCTGATTAATTTCTACCATTACTAGTATGTATGTCTCAAGGAGCTTCACCTATTGCCATTGGACTAGCAAAAAATTTATTATGCATGGAGGTCGCAAAGGCCGATCCTGGCCTGATCGGATACCACTTCACCCTATTAGAGGTTTGGCTTTTGGAGAAACTAGCCTAGGTCCATGAGTAGAGACAATATTATGAGAAGTACAAGGTCATCCATTACAGCGAGAGAGGATTCTACATCGTTGATCATTACAAACTGATAATGGATGACTGGGTACAAATAATGATAGGGTTTAGAGATAGATAGCCAGATTCGTTGGGTTTGCCCCTGGTGGAAGGATACTTTTCTACCCACATTCATGCTTATGGTGTCCAGTTACTTGGATTACAGGGCATCCTTTCTTATTCTCCTGCACGGCTTTGTCGACGGTATGGGAACACTCAAGTACGAAATGGAAGTATGGGAAGACTGGAGTACGTAGGAAGTGGACCTGTTCGTCGGGTTGGGCGGGCTGTGTTCGGGCCGGGCTTAGTGGGCTTTTTAATAAAAATATTAACCCAAGCCCAACCCAAGCTTATATTTTAGAATTTCGGGCTCGGGACGGGCTTGGGCTGGGTTTACAAGGTAATTCTCAAACCCGGGTCGGGCTCGCGAATATTGTTTTTATTATAAACTTTTTTATTAAATTAAATAGAAAAAATATAAAATAAATCAAAATATATTTAAATTTTAAACATAATTTCATTGTTTACTTAAAATCTTTAATATTTGATATAATTAATTGCAATCAAGTATATAAATTAAATAGTATAAAATATAAAATTTTAAAATAGTTATAAATTTAATGTATAAATATATAATAAAACAAATAAAATTATTCGTCGGGCCGGGCTTGGGTATTTATATAAAAACCAAGCCCGACCCATAAAAATTCGAGCTTTGATTGGCTTGAGCTTGGGCTCGAGCCGGGTTTTTGAAAAAAATAAGTATCCAAGCTTGGTCTGTTGAAATTGGCTCGGGGCGAACAGGTCTAGTAGGAAGTGATGGAGAATGGAAAGTGATGCCCTATAATCCTGACACTTCTTCAGTTACATTAGACCATGCCCACCGAGAGACCACCAAGACTGGTGTCTACTATTGGAAATGGCTTCAAGAGATTCGAGAGCTCCCAAACCCGGACAAGCGCAAAGGGGTTCCTAGATAGTGGAAGTATGATGAGATAAGGTTGCAGTAGAAGATCAAGCGCAAAGAGGTTACTAACAATTTATCTCTCTTTGCCTATCGAGTTGTTTTCTTTACCCATATCAGACACTAGTATGTGTCAAGGTGAACAAGGTAACTATTGCAACATCCAGTAGTTGGTAACTTTCTTTCATCCTTTTCCTTTTGTCTCGTTGAAACATATTTAATTTGATCTTATTGTAGATTGCTTACAGTATAGCAAACAAACTGAAGGAGGAGATAGTCTATATTTGATGTTGCAGATGCCAATAACGATTTGGCCGGAACACATTTACAAGTCTTTGATATCTCATCAAGGCTTCAAGCTATCATTTCGAACCAAAAAGGATAAATTGGAAGCCTATTCTAACACATTGAAACAAAGCATATTGAAATCTCACAACCCATTGAAGCAAAAACATATTGAAATTTCACAACCCATTGAAACTAAACAACATTTTCATATGAGACTAACATATTGAAACAAAGCACATTAAAATCTCATAATCCATTGAAACTAAAAACATATCCTTATCCTAGAATGGGTTTTGATCAAACAAACCACTTAATCATTGAATTCATTTATATTAATTAAAACAAAAAAAATCAGCTGCGTACATAAACAGATCAAAGGAACAACAAACTTCAAAAGGTAGGAAAAATAAAGGAACCAAAAGCACTTGTTCTTTTTCTTCAAACTGTCTGGTTTCTTTGAAAGCATTTGGAGATAGAGATTGCATTTTTGCCCAGATGACACATGAAACTAATGGCTCAAGAATGCATTTTTGCCAAGCTTAGGGCTGGTAGAGGGCAGTATTTAATAAAAATTGCCAAAGTTAGAGAGCTAAATAAGCATATGGCCATTTTAATTATTTCAAGTTTACATAGTCTTTAAAACATTTCCACTATGATTTTGCGTATGAGATTGAGATGGCTTTTAGATAGTTTTTTAAATATTTTGAGCTATTGTTTGCAGCTGCGCAGCCAGGACCTGAACACTGGTGGGCGCAATTTTACACGAGCAAAACTGGTAGCGACAAATCAACAATGGTAATTGTTAACTATATTGGAAAAAGTTGGTCAAAATATTTAAGCATTGTTAATACGATCCTGCTATAATGATTTTCAATTTATACAGTTTACACAATCAATTCTCCACCGTTGATTTGTTTCTTATCGTGTGGTGATAGAAACTCCCCCATTCTAATTTTTTTCTTTTGTTTCACTGCTTCCTCGCTTTGCCGATGTTCTATTCTTCTTCGGTGATTCACTTTCATTCCTCTTCTTCTCTCTTCTAATTCGTCAACGCAGTTGAAAGCGCTTTTCTCGTCATATTCAGGTTACATTGAAAGTAATATATTAAGATCCATTTCAGATTTCAAGTTCAATTCCAGTTGCAGATCAAGTTATATACCTGGTATAATGAGTATTATACCTGGTATAATAATCAATATAACGATTCAAGGAATATTCAAATAATTAGAGATGAAGAAAGTGTTAAGATCCAGTTTCAGATTTCACATTTCAATGATATATAATCATTATAGTATAAAAGTTATTATAACGAATAATACTAAAGAAAATTTAAACAATTGTATATAAAGAAAGTATCAATATTAAGTTCCACATTTCACATTATAATCTAGTTTTCATATTATGTCATTATCTGGCTTGATGCAAACTAATATCATAAAAAATTGGAGATAAATAAAGTATTAAGATCAAGTTCTAGATTTCGCATTTGAATAACATAAGTCATTATACAAGGTAAAATGATTATTATACCTGGTATAATAATCCAAAGAAATAGCCTATTTCTTTCTCGAGATTAGATGGTAATCAAACTCAATATCATTTTATTTGATTGCATAGTTGCACGTTGTTGTTTGAAGAAACCCTTCAGGTGGGTAAACAAAGATGGATGGAGTTAGTTTCTTATAAAATAAAGAAAGATATGGCATACTTATATAAGTAAATATATATTTATATTAAGCTCTATCTCCAGCCAAGCAAGTGAGGAAGCAGGACCCCTATAACATGACGAAGAATATCAGTGAAATATTCAAATCATTGAAAATAATGAAAATATTAAGATTTGGTTTCAAATTTCATATTGGAATGATATCATAGATATTGTACCCGGTATAATGGTTGTTATACCCAGGTATAGTAACTATTATACCTGAAATGGGTGGTTATTTTTATGTTTACGTAGAAAAATGAAAATTCAAATTTACGTTTTATGAAAAATCAAAACTTAAATTGTGAGATTTGTAAAATTAAACTATGGCACGATCTAAAATTATTCTCTTTTTTTTGTAGTCCCATAAAAAACCCTACAAAAAACCCACTATATATCTTATATGTTGACCCGGTCGATTGGATCACTATTTCGAAGATTATGTGGGTTAATGGTTAATAAAATTAATTTTTTCATAAAATTAAATTTTATTGTTGATTATTTAAAAATATAATAAATCTTAAACTATAAAGTTAGACAACTGAAAACTTTGGTTTCAATTAATTTCCTGCTCTTCATTTTTTGAGTTTCAGTTTCAAAATTGTGTGATGGATAGCTCAATTATTTATAGTTGAATCATGTGAATAGCTATTTGTACATTCTGTCATAGTCTCTAACTAATTATGAGCTCAATATTGCCACATAATCAATATGTGGCTATTGCCATGTCATCAATTTGCTAATGTACAAGCAGCAGGTGTGTGCTTATGCTATGCATTCTCTGTTTCAGCTCGTATTTTCACACGCTTCATGCTTAGGCTCTTATTGTGAAAAAATTTGCTTGTGGATCATTAACTATTGCTTATCTAGGTTACGTGGACACGCCCCGAGTGTCCGACATGAACACGTGTCGGACACATGAACACGAAAATTTTGAAAAAATATGTATTTGGACACAGGGACTAAATGTGAAATTATCCACAATTATACCTTACATTTCATCAACAACATTAGCCCGCAACACACATATCAATGGATTTGTTATTAACCTTGGACAGAATGATTAAATGACATTGTTTTGGGTATTTAAATATGATACAAAAATGTATCATTTTGGTATAGAAATTAGGATAAACAATATAAACTGAGAAACGGAAAGGACAATATTAAGATGTTATAATATTTGATAATGTACAAGAAAACATTATTGTGATTTTTGTTTGGCAAATAGGTGTAGATAAAATAAAGTAGGTAGGTTTCGTTCTGGTCTTTAATAAACTCATGAAACGATGCAGTATATATGGGTATAATTAAATAAAAGAAAACAATGGCAAATTTTATAAATGTACTGAAAAGGAATCAAAATTACACAAATACGTCCCATAACAAAACTGTCATTCAGTACCAACTTTAAACTTCCCATTTGCAAAGAATACGTCTTATATAAGGTCAGCTTTCTCTCCAAACAAAAGTGATTCATCAAACTGCAATCTCGTTCATCAAATATTCTCTCCAGGTTTTCAACAAAGCAAAACGCGATTTCTTCACTTCTGCAGTAATCAAGTAAGAATTCGAGCTTAATTAGTTTGAAATTCGAAGTATCAGAATGTATTTACTTTTAACTTGAACTGAATTGAATTCTGATTTTGAAGACCTAAAGAATGGATCAAATTATGTGTTAATACATAGTTGCGGATCATGGGATGAGGATTTGAAATTCATTGTTACAAGGTTGTTGGCATTGTAATTTCGTAAACTTCAAGTTATTCTGAATTCAAACAAGTTCTGATTGAAAGCCTGAAGATAAATGATGAAATTAAAGATTTGAAGATAGATGTTCAAGTTACAGATGGAGATCTTGCCATGGAAATCAATAGTGATATGTTCTTGCAGTTTTTTCTCTCCTACAAATCACAAAGCACTGCGATGAACAGTTATCCATTGTGTATCACAAAGTTTGATAAAACATCCGCAAGTGTTGAAGGTGAACTTTGTTTTTTTTCTGAAATTGTTTCTGTAAATCGGGTAGACTACTGGTATTTAATAGAAACTTATGTTATTTTAATAAAAAATTTATTACTGTTAGTTTTTACATGAACTTGATGTGTTTTTTCTTCGATTTTTAATTGATATATGCATTATTGGTAAACAAATCAATCATGAATGAAGTGATTTGTTGAGAAACTGTTCAAATACCAACTCTCTACCAATTTCTTCAATATAGAGTTTTTTTTTTTAAAACATAATGACTTGAAAATCAAATAGGCAAGTTATAAAGGTATTTATAGTTATTTCTGGAAATGCAAGGTTGATATTTAAATATCGAACTAGATTTTACAAATTCAATTTCTACATTTTACCAATTTTTAATGTCCAACTGGTAGACAACTAGTAGAATACTAGTATTGACATGTTTTTAAGCATATATGTTCACAATTTATGCTCTTTTTCAATTCATTTTTAGAATCTTAACAGTGATAATGGTCTTAGTTCTGAAAATAGTCAAAATACTAGTTCCTTACCAGTTCACTACCAAATTTCTGATATCAACAGTTTTTCTGAAATTAATTCTATACATCTGGTAGGAATCTAGTAGAATGCTAGTATTCGTTAGTAATAATTCTGGTATTGACATGTTTTCAAACAAATTATGTGAAAAACTTAAGTTACTTTGAAGTCATTAGAATACTTTAAAAAGTGATGATGAATCTATTTCTGAAAATTATAATACTATCAGATTCCTACAAGTTCTCATGTTTATATGTGATTTACACTTACTTGGTTAAGTTCCACTATAGAATAAGAGGATATGATTGTGATGGATGATGAACATAATGACATTAACTTCGAAAGAGAAGATTGTTCTTACAGTCTAGCCATTATACAATATTCTCAAGACAAACACTACATCTACATCAACAACATCACCAAAATGGCCATGTACAAGATAAATGGCTTCGTCGAGCAAGATTTGATAGAAGATGATTTTGAAGATGTGGAGATTTTGAAAAGAAAGATTCACAATCTAAAGGTGAAACAAATCTTTAATAACAAGACTATTTTGAAAGATGAAATAAGTTCCTATGCTATAGAGAACAACTTTCAATTTAAAGTTGTGAAATCTTACCCTAAGTAGTATTACTTGAAGTGCATTGAACCAAACTGCCCCTAGATGCTAAAAAGAATGGCAACAACATTACAACAAATCATTCGTAGTGAGGAAGTATACAGAGGAACACAACTGCAACATTAACGAGAGACATAGTGGAAAGAGGCATGCTACGAAATCAATGGTCGCAAAGTACATGAAGAACAAATACTTAAACAAAAAGAATGTCTACAATCCATTAAACATCATCAATGATGCGAGGAGTAAATTAGGAGCCGACATCCATTACTAAAAGGCGTGGCGTGCAAGAGAAGAAGCACTTAAGTTAATTAGAGGTTATCCGTTCGAATCGTACAACATGCTTCCAAGCATGATCTACATGATCCGAGAAACAAACCCCGGTTCGATGATCAATGTGACGATGAATGGAAACAGATTCAAATACCTTTACATGGCATTCCACGCTTGCATCCAAGGCTGGAAACATTGCAGACCCGTTGCAGTGGCGGATGCAACATTCCTAAAGACTTACTATAATGACATACTGTTATGTGCTTGTGCCTATGACGTTGCAAGTAAATAAGTCATTTATCCTTTGTGTTATTTCATACATCTGGTAAAATGTTGTTATTGAGTCATACTTATTATTTTCCTCGTAAAATGTTTTTACTTTCACACCATATTTTGCAAGAAAGCGACGAGGGAAGAAATGGGAAGCGTCATTGTTGTCTTCATTATAGAATTGGGTGACTCCATGTTGTTTGATGTCATTACGCTGTATTTGTTGGATGGTGAGTGCGCTCGACTTCATTTTTTAATGCCAAAGTCGTTCAAATATTTTGTAATCCCTTCATTGATCTTTTCCAGATAACCCATATTCTTGTTGAATTGACAGATTGTGTGTGAGTAGGATGCAAATCTAAAGTAATTGGAAATTTCATCTGTATTAGTTTCGTATTTCGATTTGAGGTTCTAGAGCAAGTGATATGTGCAGATACCATGCATTCCATCAGGGAAAACCTTCTTACATCCCTTTTCTATACTTGTGTGACGGTTCGAACCACGACCATACTAGGTTTATTCCTGAATGCTTTTCTGAACTGCTGCAAGAACCATTCTCACTATTTATCATTTTCCCCGTCCACAACATCAAACGTGAGAGGGAATATCTTCTCTGCAATTTTTTAGACAGTCAATAAATCCTTTTGCAATGATTTGAACTCAACCGAAATAGCATGAATGAAATAAATATATTTTTTTTAATTTTCTGTGTCTAGTAATCATCTGGTAGGAACCTGATTTTTAAGAGAAACCGGGTGTTTACCAGCTAATTTCCAACTTGTTTGTTTTTTGCAAGAATGAAATGATGACCCAAGTAAAAGAAAAAAGTTATGTTTTTGAAGACACATAAATTATTTTTAACTCGATGGATAAATGATCAACATGAAGAAAGTTCAATGCCAAATTAAAAATATTTGATGAGAACAGTAACAAGTAGGACCCGATACCAGCATTTTACCTGGTATATACCATGTGTATGAAGTAGCATAAAGGATGAATGACTTATTTACTTACAGCGTTATAAGCGTAAGCGCATAATAGTGTGCCATTGTAGCAAGTCTTCAGGAATGTTGCATCCGCCACTACAACAGGCCTGCAATGTGTCCAACCCTTGATGCACTCGTGGAATGCCATGAAAAGGTATTTGAATCTGTTTCCATTCATAATCACATTGATAACAGAACTGGGGTTTCTCGTATTATGTAGATCATGCTTGGAAGCATGTTGTACGATTCGAACGGAGAACCTCTAATTAACTTAAGTGCTTCTTCCCTTGCACGCAACGCCTTTTGGTAATTGATGTCGGTTCCTAATTTGATCGTCACATCGTAGGCGATGTCTAATGGATTGTAGACATTCTTTTTGTTGAAGTATTCGTTCTTTATGTACTTTGCGACCACTGATTTCGTCGCTTGCCTCTTTCCACCATGTCTCTTGTCAATATTGTAGTTGTGCTCCTTTGTATACTTCCTCATTACGAACGATCCATTGTAATGTTGCTGCACACTTTTAGCATCTAGGGGCAGTCTAGTTCAATGCATTTCAAGTAGTATTGCTTAGGGTATGATTTTACTACTTTGAATTGGAAGTTGTTCTCTATAGCTTAGAAGCTTATTGCATTTTTCAAAATAGTGTTATCATTAAAGACTTAATTCACCTTGAGACTGTTAATCTTTCTTTTAGAAATCTCCACATCTTCGACATTATCTTATATGGAATCTTGCTCGACGAAGCCATTTATCTCCTTCATGGCCATTTTTATAATGTTGTTGATGTAAACGGAGTGTTCGTCTTGAGAATGTTGTATAATAGCTAGACTGTAAGAACAATCTTCTCCAGCAAAGTGATTGTCATTATGCTCTTCATCCATCACAACCGTGTCCTCTTCTTCTTCTACAGTGGAACCTAACCATGCAGGTGCAAATAACATATAAACATGAAAACTGGTTGAAATCTAGTAGGAACTTGGTATAAGTATAATTTTTTGAAGTCGAACCAGCATCACTTTTCAAAGTATTTTGATGACTCCAAGGTAACATAAAATTTTCACATAATTTGCTTTAAAGCATGTCAATACTAATATTATAACTAATGAATACTAGCATTCTACTAGATTCCTACCATATATGCAGAATTAATTTCAAACTAGCGGTTGATATCAATTATCTGGCAGTAAGCTAGTAAGGAACTAGTATTTTAACTATTTTCAGAATTAAGACCATTATTACTATGTAATATCTAGAATGAATTCAAAAGGAGCATAATTTATGTACATGAATGTATAAAAACATGTCAATACCAATAGTCTACTAGCTGTCAACTAGTTGGATAATAAAAATTGGTAAAATGCAGAAATTAGATCTGTATTGAAAAATACTAGTAGAGAGCTCTTAAGAAACCAATATTTGAACAATTTCTCGACAAAATAACTTCATTCATGCTTGATTTGGTTATCAATAATTAGACCTGTTCGGGGGCCGGGGTACCTGCCAGGCCCGGCCCGATCTCGCTTCAACGGGCCGGGTTTGGACACTCTTTTTTTGAAAAAGCCCGGCCCGAGCCCGTCGAAGCCCGAAGATTTATGGGCCGGGCTTGGTTTTTATATAAATACCCAAGCCCGGCCCAACGAATAATTTTATTTATTTATTATATATTTATACATTAAATTTATAATTATTTTGAGTTCCTATATATTATCCTATTAAATTTGTATACTTGATTACAATAAATGTTACTAAATATTAAAGATTTTATGTAAACAATGCAATTATATTAAAAATTTAAACATTTTTTGATCTACTTTATATTTTTTAACTTAGTTTAATAAAAAAATCTATAACAAAAAAATATTCATGGGCTTGGGCCGAGCTTGGGAATGACCTTGTAAACCAGGTCCGAACCCGAAGTTCTAAAGTATGGACTTGGGCCGAGCTTGGGTTAGCGTTTTTTGTAAAAAAACCTGCCAAGCCCGGCCC
>CATIWQ010930723.1:0-11310 GCA_949673415.1 Euphorbia schlechtendalii | reverse complement strand
TTTAATAATAGAAATTGATGGATCTGTATCAGGTTGGGGAGCTGTTTTAATCAGTAAACCACATAAGACTTCAAATAAATCAGAAGAAAGAATTTGTAGATACTCTAGTGAATCCTTTAAAGAAAAAGGAGAAATTAGTACTATAGACTCAGAATTATTAGCTATATATTATGCTTTAGAATCATTTGAATTCTTTATAATTGGTAAGATAGAATTCACTATTAGAACTGATTATATAGCTATTGTTAAATACTAAAATAAATTAAAGAAAGAAAAGAAAAGATGTTCGTATAAAAGATGGCATAAATTAACTTCACTCTTATTGTAGAAAGGTTATAATCCACAGTTAGAACATATACAGGGTGAAAACAATAAGATTGCTGATATATTATCCAGACTCTTATAATTTTTTGATAATGCAGGAAATACCAATCAGAAGGAGAAAGAATAAGTAAGAAGATGAGACCATCTATCAACAAAGACAAAGGGAAAATAACAAGATATCATGGAAATACTTCAGTAAGACATACCTTGAAAGCCTTAATAAATACTTTAGAAACTCGTCAGACTCTAGAAGATGTTCAAATCATCAATAGAAACCAGCCTAAACCCAAGGCACTAATATTCTCAGAAAGACTCAATTTTGCAGACTACGGAAAGACTTCATGGGCTTTTAATTACCCCAAAGGAACCATACTAAATTATACGGAAAGAATACTATTAGACAATTTGTGGGTAGCAGTTAAAAGAAAAGGTGATAAGCAAGCTATCGCAGCCATATATGGGTTTAGTGTATACTTTACCCAAAGAAATACCAACGATATTGCTTATGTCGTATACAATGGTCCTCAGCCAGGGATCTATAAGACATGGGAACAAGTTATACAGGTTACAAACCACAAAGACCCCAAATACAAGAAGTGCTCATCAGTAAAAGAAGCTTATACGGAGGAAAAGAAATACTTGACTACTTTTTATACTAGCCCTAAGATAACTCAGGAAACTATAAATACGGAAGATATACTAACAATGCAAGTGGAAATACCGGAAGATATACCGCAAGAAATGATAAATATGAAGAAGAAAATACAGGAATTGCAAGGGCAGATAATTGATAAGGAACAAGAAGAGAATCTTATGAGAAAGAAAATACAAGATTTAGAAATTAAATTAGAACACTGTATGAATAAAACGTCATATGCAAGAGTAATAAGTGATAAGGGAAAGACTATGGAAGATTTGATCTTAGAAAGGTTAGAAATGATCTACGACAGTGCCGAGACTACTAAAGACCTGGTTGTAAAAATAGATAATACCACAAAAGAAGTAGAAAAAACCTAATATGACTTAGTAAGTGGGCTTGAGATTATAGATTCTAGACCATCTGAAGGATGGGCCAACTGGTTTAATAAGATATTTGAATTACCAAACAAGTTAAATTTAAGACTACAAAGGCCTACAATAAATTTTGATACTAATCAAAATATGGATCAAGACTTTGAAGAAGCCCAAAGAATAGATACACCGAGAGCATCCAGTAGAGCCCAAGAAGAAAATTCCACAACATCTAAAGGGAATATACCACTCTAGAAGAAGTGGAGAACAAGAAAACGTCAAAGACAAGCAAAGAAAAAATGGAAAACAGCTGGAGAAGCACGAAAGAGACAGCTAAGATATAAAGACAAAAAAAAGATAGAAATTAGACGGTGTAGTGGAAAAATGTCCCACCACTATTAATATTTTATTTTTCTTTCTTTGTATAAATAGAAGGTAGTAAGAATTAGGAAACAAGTTGCTTAGAGATTATCCTCTTAGTAACTTCAAGACTCCAATAGAATTAAGAATAATAATACTTAAGCTTGTAATAATAAAAGCTTGTAAATAGAAGTCAGAGACATAATAATAATAATAATAATAATAATAATAATAATAATAATAATATAACTTTGATTATTTTCTGTATCTAGGCAGAGATAATATATTAGGCTAAGTATTTTCTAAGCTTTTAATTATATTAAAACTTTTGTAATTTTAAGCATGTATTTTTAAGTTTTAATAAAGATATAATTTCTTGTTGGCTCAGTTCTTATTTAATTTCTGCAAACGGTTCTCTAGAAGAATTTTTAATTAAAAGGTTTTTAAAAAATAATAGCAAAAGGCCTTGGGAAATAGGGCAGAAGAGTTTTAACCAATCGCAAGAGCTAGAGATAAAGAAACCATTTTTAATTGGAAAATTTTATAAGAAGATGGGAGTGGAAAATATTTTGATTTTCAAAAAGATAAAAAATAATTTTTGAAGAAAATTTAAAGGTTGAATTTTAAATTCCTTACCAAAATACTTTTATTAGTTATCTGGAAATTTAAAAAGTTTTTACCTAAGCAGTTAGGAGTAATCCTTAAGTTTTTGTTTAAACGGCTTATCTCATGCTAACATAGTCCTGTGTAAGTATTTTCAGGTTAGGTGTTTTCAACAAGTTTTCTGAAAAATTTATTTAATTGTAACATCTGAAATTCAAAGAAAGAGCTATAATAAAATAATATAATTGTTATAAAAGACAAAATAGAGACAACAATACCAATAATTTATCAGACAAATAGATAAGGTGAAAAAATGACTTTTTAAGCATTAATAAATACGGAGTCATAAAGGCACTAAGACGAATAGGTGAATAAAAAACGTAAGCAATGACTTTTTTTTATAATAGACAAAATAATACAAATACTTTCAAAAGATTCGATAAGAAACAATTAGTCGGTATGCCTCACTTTTTTAGATATAAATGAAGACTTGAATTCTACTAAATACACTCACCAAACTTTCAAAGCAATCTAAAACTCTCTCAAGTTAGCAGAATCCAATTCAGAAAAATTGATAAACAAAAGCTAAAAAGGTATAAATTTTATACCACTTTGAATTTATAATAATTGCAATAATATGTATCCTCTCCTCTCTAGACTGCACTTCTATGTGATCTCTCTAGTTGAGTGACAAGAAAATTGTTTTTGCTATCTTATAGACCTTATGAATAGAATTATAATTATAAAAAATAAACTAGAAAGAAATGAAATAGAATTAAGACAATTTAGAATATTAAAAGAATATTATTCCAATAGACTTAATTACTATTTAGAGGAATTAAGAATTAGAAATTTTACTTACTGCAACCTTCTTCTTGAATGGTATAGAAGTAAAATACCACAATGTTCAGAATGAATTATACATCATACAAGAATAATAAATATGTTAGAAGAAGAAATAAGAACCTTAAATCTAGAAATAACTTAAATTATTATTTGTGAGAACTTAAACTTTGGCTATAACCTGATAATCTGCTATAATGAATAGAATTTTAGAATTAAGAAATAAAATAGAATCTGCAGAAGAACGATTAAGAAGAGTTAATCTTTTATATGATTTTTGTAAGACCAGATTAGATTATTATAATGAAAATTATAACTTATAGAAACTCCTTAGAATTATATAACTGGCATAAATCTAGAATTTTAGACTTTACCTCTAGAATAATACTTGCTAGAACTAGTAAAGAAAGAATAGAAGCTCAAATAAGAAATTATAATCTTGAATTAACCTCAATTATTTTATCTGAATCTCAAGATTTTAATATACGTTTTTAATTGAGGCAGAAATGCAAAAGACCCCCCCCCCCCCCCTCTTCCTGGTATGAAAGCGTGGAAGTAGATTCTTGATATACTAATATACAAAACATACTAGATAAATTAAGAAAGTTAGAATATTTAGATTTGGTTATATATAATAAGACTCATAATAATTCTTCTATAAAAAATACTTGTAACTTTGAAAATAAAGCATATCACCATATATATCATAATATCGAAGAAAATACTATAGCATACCAATTAAATACCATAGTAGATATAATTATAAATTTATCAGAACATTTACATCGAACAGATAAAGTCATAATCGAATTATTAAGAACTATTGTTAATTTTCATATTATAAATAACCAAGAATACATTAAGACTCGAATAGAAACTCTTAGAAATCGAGTTGAAAGAACTTTAAATAAGACTGATAAATTTCCTAATAAAAACGAAATTTAAGAATTACCTATCTTACCTGAGCAATTAGAAATACAAACTCAGAAAATTTTAGAAGAATTAAGAAAAGAAATTAAAGAAAAAATTGATCAAATTCAGAAACAAATTTTAGAATTTAGAAAGACTTTTATTGGTGAATGATCAATGAACAAATAATATTATACAATAAAGCTAAAGAAGTTACTAAATTATATAACCAAGACAATCCTGACGGATTAGTAGAAAGCACGCAATTTATAACTAGACAAAATAAAATACAGACCAGTCAACTTAATAATCTTATAGCTCTTGGAACTATAGGATTTGCAGACCTAGACAACCAATTATAATTTATTAGAAATTTAATAAAAGAATTTCATTTAGAAACTAAAGCAGAAAAACAAATAAACGAAAGAATATTAAAATCTATACATAGTAAGGGGGGGTCTTCTGAATTTCTACCTCAATTAAAAACGTATATTAAAATCATGAGATTCAGATAAAATAATTGAGGTTAGTTCAATATTATAATTTCTTATTTGAGCTTCTATTCAGGAAGAAAGGGGGGGTCTTCTGAATTTCTGCCTCAATTAAAAACATATAATAAAATCTTGAGATTCAGATAAATTAATTAAGGTTAATTCAAGATTATAATTTCTTATTTGAGCTTCTATTCTTTCTTTACTAGTTCTAGCAAGTAGTATTCTAGCAGTGAAGTCTAAAATTCTAGATTTATTCCAGTTATATAATTCTAAGGAGCTTCTATAAGTTATAAGTTCTTCATTGTAATAATCAAATCTGGTCTTACAAAAATCATAATAAAGATTAACTCTTCTTAATCGTTCTTCTGCAGATTCTATTTTATTTTTTAATTCTAAAATTCTATTCATTATAGCATATTATCAGTTCTATACTTTTTCTATGCCAATTGCCACTAAAACTTTTTCTCAAGGGGATGAGAGGCAACAAGAGACACAGAAACAAAACCAAATGGACTATTTAGAGAAACTATATTTTATGAACTATATGATGAAGAATACTTTAAGACTAGAGAAAACTACAATAAAATTATAATACAATTTATAAATCAAATGACAGTGCTGAGACTACTAAAGACCTGGTCGTAAAAATAGATAATACCACAAAAGAAGTAGAAAAAGCCCAATATGACTTAGTAAGTGGTCTTGAGATTATAGATTCTAGACCATCTAAGAAATGGGCCGACTGGTTTAATAAGATATTTGAATTACCAAACCAGTTAAATTTAAGACTACAAAGGCTTACAATAAATTTTGATACTAATTAAAATATGGATCAAGACTTTGAAGAAGCCCAAAGAATAGATACACCGGGAGCATCTAGTAGAGCCCAAGAAAAAAAGTCCATAGCATCTAAATGAATATACCCCGCTAGAAGAAGTGGAGAACAAAAAAACGTGAAAGACAAGCAAAGAAAAAATGGAAAACAGCAGGAGAAGCACGAAAGAGATAGCTAAGAGATAAAGACAAAAAAAAGGATAAAAATTATACGATGTAGTGGGAAAATGTCCCCACCACTATTAATATTTTATTTTTCTTCCTTTGTATAAATAGAAGTTAGTAAGAATTAGGAAACAAGTTGCTTAGAGATTATCCTCTTAGTAACTTCAAGACTCCAATAGAATTAAGAATAATAATACTTAAGCCTGTAACAATAAAAGCTTGTAATTAGAAGTCAGAGACATAATAATAATAATCCTATAACTTTGATTATTTTCTGTATCTAGGCAGAGATAATCTATTAGGCTAAGTATTTTATAAGCTTTTAATTATATTAAAACTTTTGTAATTTTAAGTTTGTATTTTTAAGTTTTAATAAAGTTATAATTTCTTCTTGCCTCAGTTCTTATTTAATTTCTGCAAACGGTTCTCTAGAAAATTTTTTAGTTAAAAGGTTTTCAAAAAAATAATAGCAAAATGCCTTGGAAAATAGGGCAGAAGAGTTGTAAGTCCCGTTTTAAGTTCCAGTTGGATGAGCTAGAGATAAAGAAACCTTTTTTAAATTGAAAAATTTTATAAGAAGAATGGAGCGGAAAATATTTTGATTTTCAGAAAGTTAAAAAATAAATTTTGAAGAAAATTTAAAGGTTGAATTTTAAATTCCTTACCAAAAAACTTTCATTAGTTATCTGGAAATTTAAAAAGTTTTTACTTAAGCAGTTAGGAGTAATCCTTAAATTTTTGTTTAAACGGCTTATCTCAGGCTAACATAGTCATGTTTAACTATTTCCAGGTTAGGTGTTTTCAACAAGTTTTCTGAATATTTATTTAATTATAACATCTGAAATTCAAAGAAAGAGCTATAATAAAATAATATAATTATTATAAAAGACAATAGAGACAATAATACTAATAATTCATCAGACAAAGAGATAAGGTGAAAAAATGACTTTTTAAGCATTAATAAATGTTGAGTCATAAAGGCACTAAGACTAATACGTGAATAAAAAACATAAGCAATGACATTTTTTATAATAGACAAAATAATACAAATACTTTCAAAAGATTCGGTAAGAAACAATTAGTCGGTATGCCTCACTTTTTCAGATATAAATAAAGACTTGAATTCTGCTAAATACACACACCAAACTTTTAAAGCAATCTAAAGCTCTCTCAAGTTAGCAGAATCCAATTCAGAAAAATTGATAACAAAAGCTGAAAAGGTATAAATTTTTTACTGCTTTGAATTTATAATAATAGCAATCATATGTATCCTCTCCTCTCTAGACTGTATGTGATCTCTCTAGTTGAGTGACGTGAAAATTATTTTTGGTATCTTACAAACCTTATGAATAGAATTTTGATTATAAAAAATAAACTAGAAAGAAATGAAAACGAGTTAAGACGATCTAGAATATTACAAGAATATTATTCTAATAGACTTAATTACTATTCAGAGGAATTAAGAATTAGAAATTTTACTTACTGCAACCTTCTTCTTGAATGGTATAGAAGTAAAATACCACAATGTTTAGAACGAATTATACATCATACATGAATGATAAATATGTTAGAAGAAGAAATAAGAACCTTAAATCTAGAAATAACTTAAATTATTATTTCTGAGAACTTAAACATTGGCTATAACCTGATAATCTGCTATAATGACTAGAATTTTAGAATTAAGAAATAAAATAGAATCTGCAGAAGAACGATTAAGAAGTGTTAATCTCTTATATGATTTTTGTAAGATCATATTAGATTATTATAATGAAGAACTTATAACTAATAGAAGCTCAATAGAATTATATAACTGGCATAAATCTAGAATTTTAGACTTTACCGCTAAAATAATACTTCTAGAACTAGTAAAGAAAGAATAGAAGCTCAAATAAGAAATTATAATCTTGAATTAACCTCAATTATTTTATCTGAATCTCAAGATTTTAATATACGTTTTTAATTGAGACAGAAATTCGGAAGACCCCCCTTTCTTCCTGGTATCAAAGCGTGGAAGTAGATTCTTGATATACTAATATACAAAACATACTGGATAAATTAAGAAAGTTAGAATATTTAAATTTTGTTATATATAATAAGACTCATAATAATTCTTCTGTAAAAAATACTTGTAACTTTGAAAATAAAGCATATCACCATATATATCATAATACCGAAGAAAATACTATAGCATACCAATTAAATATCATAGTAGATATAATTATAAATTTATCAGAACATTTACACCGAACAGATAAAGTCATAATCGAATTATTAAGAACTATTGTTAATTCTCATATTATAAATAACCAAGAATACCTTAAGATTTGGATGGAAACTCTTAGAAATCGAGTTGAAAGAACTTTAAATAAGACTGATAAATTTCCTAATAAAAAAGAAATTTAAGAATTACTTATCTTACCTGAGCAATTAGAAAGACAAACTCAAAAAATTTTAGAAGAATTAAGAACAGAAATTAAAGAAAAAATTTATCAAATTCAGAAACAAATTTTAGAATTTAGAAAGACTTTTATTGGTGAATGAACAATAAAAAAAATAATATTATACAATAAAGCTAAACAAGTTAATAAATCATATAACCAAGAAAATCCTGACGGATTAGTAGACAGCACGCAATTTATAACTAGACAAGGTAAAATACAGACCAGTCAACTTAGTAATCTTATAGCTCTTGGAACTATAGGATTTGCAGACCTAGATGACCAATTAGAATTTATTAGAAATTTAATAAAAGAATTTCATTTAGAAACTAAAGCAGAAAAACAAATAAATGAAAGAATATTAGAATCTATACATAGTAAGATAGATCGTATTAGTCAGACTCATGAAATACAACCTAATAATTTAATACAATTATTAGAAATAAATAAAAAATTAGACGAAATCAAAATTTTAATGTTTGATACTAATAATTTCTTTAGAGAAAATTTATTAAAATTAGAAGAGATAAATACTAAGCTGAGATTAATACCCAAGGATTCATATATACCTGATAATTTAGAACAAAAGATAAGAAATTTAGAAAATCTATTAGAAAATATTTATAAAGACGCAGAAAATAAAAATGAAGGATTAAACAATCTTTCAAATATAATAATTAAAAGTTAGAATGATATAATACAAAGTTTAGAAAGCCAGAATCAATTAAGATCTAATCCAATAAGGGCTAATACTTTTATAACTTATAATCCTCCAGAAAATGAATAATAAATTCTTAGGAAGAAGTTATACTTTAAGAGGAAGCAGTAGTAGTAGTACTAATACTGAAATACAAAATGAGAATAAATTTAAAAAAAAATTTGGTATAAAACCAAAAGAAAATACTGAAGAAATAAATATAACTGAAGTAATAGATGTTGAAAAAGATTCAGAAAGGTAAATGGATAGAAAACTATAGACTTCTTAACAAATCTAAAGAAAAATCTATAAAATGTGGAGATGAAGATATAGTTAGAATACCATTATTAGAAAAATCTTTAGCTAAACAAATATCTAGAGACTGATATAAATATACTCATTTAGGCCTTATTATAATAAGAATAAAAGGCATTACTAGACAAGATTTAGGAGCACATACTATAATAACGATATACGATAATTCAATACAAGAAGAAGCTAAAAAACTTATAAGTATAATGGATATAGACATGAATGACAATAGAGGATTATTCTATTATGTACCAGAATTCTTTTTAGAATCAAAAGACTTGCATCAGAGAAAAATAGGAGTCATGACCAAGGGTTATGGATTGATAAGTAGAAATAATCTTGTTATAACAATTGGATTAATTGGTAAATCAATTAATTCAACTAATATAAAATATAAATGTAAGGTGGAGGACATAATACAAGCCTTAGCATCAAAAGGTATTAGATTTATAAAACCACCAAAATTTTCAGCTGAAACTTATGCTGGAATCGAATGGAATATAAATAGACTATTTGAAGAAAATCAAATAAAACTTATAACATATCAAAGTCAAGTCTTTGAAGATAACAATGGAAGAATTAGTATTAAATTTGATAATTATAGAAATCAAGCAGAAAATTTAAAAATAGATACTCAGACTAATAGTTCATGGGCTATTAATGAACAGAATATAGACTTAGTAGATATAAAGATAGACCCTATAGAAACTATATTTTATGAACTATACGATGAAGAATACTTTAAGACTAGCCTGTAATAATAAAAGCTTGTAAATAGAAGTCAGAGACATAATAATAATAATCCTATAACTTTGATTATTTTCTGTATCTAGGCAGAGATAATCTATTAGGCTAAGTATTTTCTAAGCTTTTAATTATATTAAAACTTTTGTAATTTTAAGTTTGTATTTTTAAGTTTTAATAAAGATATAATTTCTTGTTGGCTCAGTTCTTATTTAATTTCTACAAACGATTCTTTAGAAAACTATTTTCTTGTATAGTTATTTCTAATTTTTCTTCTTCTAATATACTTATTCTTTCTTCCAAATTAGAAATTCTATCTCCATTAGTGTGAATCTTTCTCTCCAATTTCTTTGTTCTAAGTTGTCTTTAAAAACATAAGTATTTTTAGATTATGTTATTAATGTTGGCCATTCTAAACTATTATCTTCTTCCCAACATAACAGTTATAGCATTGAGCTCTCAATTCTATAACTGGGTATATAGGACACTTATAAGATTCTTTATCGTCATTCCCTTTTTTATAATTCCATGTATGTTCTATACATTCTGTTCTATCCATGAAGTCTATGTTTTTGTATTTTTCTATAGCATCTAATAAGTCTAATGGTTCATTATCATTCTCATCGTTATCAGAATTATATTCTTCTATTTCACTTACAATTGAGTATATGGTTTCTGTATCACTAACTTCTTCAGTTATTGCTAACAGGTTTAAGTTAATATTTTCTACTAACCTTGATTCTCTTGTATGTATATTATGTTTATTAGGGCATTTAGTAGATAAATGACCTATTTCTCCACATGCGTAGCATGTAATAGTGTTGTACTGTCTTTTATCATTAAATCTTCTAACATGTCTTTTAGGGTTTAAAAATGGTTTTCTAGCGTTTGTTTTTTATTTTCTAATATAGTATGATTTTCTTATTTTATTATATGGTTTTTCTGTCCTTTTGTATTTATAATTCTTATACTTTGATTTCTTAGTGGTACAAGATGTACAAGCTTCTTGTCTGTATTGTTGTGGTGTATAAATGTTATTACAAAAACTATAGTTATCTTTCATTTGTCTTTGTATACTTATTTCTTTGCATTTCTTTTCTAAATGTTTCATTATTTGGTATACTAATGCATTTATATTTAAAGTATAATTGTTTTCTTTTTCTAAAAACTTATTTCCTACTTCTTGAATTTCCTAACCTAATGGCCCTGATAGTTTAAGAAGTAATTTCTTCATAAATTCTTTATTATAAGTATTTTGACTTTTGGCTGTGAAATGTATATTGTCATTTAAAAATGGTACTATGTAATTACAGTCATTAAGCTTTAACTGTTCTAAATTTCTTACTGCTTCTTTTTGTTGTGTTATTGATCCAATATTAGGGTCTGTTGCAGTCAAAAGATTGCTTATAGTATTACAAAAGTTCCACGGGTTATTTCCAACATTTATAAGTCTAGTATATTCTTGTGGAAAATTGATTTTAAAATCATCCCATACTCTCTTGGCAGTATTTCCTAATGTAGTTTCTAAAAAACTATACATTTGTTCTGTGGTATGATTAAAATTCTTTTCTAAATA
>CATIWQ010930662.1:0-10378 GCA_949673415.1 Euphorbia schlechtendalii | reverse complement strand
TTTAATAATAGAAGTAAAAATATTTTTTTAATTTGAATGTGATTATAAATTTCAAAAAATAATAATAAAATAAAGAATTTTCGAAAATTACTTAAATTTTGATATATAATTGTTAAATAATATGGTTAAATTATAGAGATGTTAAATTGGTTTAAATACCACCTATAACACTATAATTTTTAATAAAAAAATATTTTTCCCTCTTTTACTAACTTTTGAAACCACATGCATCATTTTGTAAAAAAATATTTCCACAATGATCGTTTTGTAAAATGCTCAAACCAAAATGCATGTTTTGAAATTTTCAGCATTACTTTATATTTTTTCAAGGTCTATAATACTTTATTTTCAATTATTATCTAACGTATTTAACGAGAATATTACCTTTATATAACCGACTCAAGCCGAGACCGGAGAAAAAAATCTATTTAGAGAGAATACTATTTTATCGAATATTACATCGACGAGGTTTTACTATATGTTACAAAAATATATTTGAAACAATATTATCTTTCTATACACCTTATATTATGCTATTTTGGTTAAAACGCGATGGAAAGATGATTTGCCTTGTAGTTATTTTTCTGAATCATTAAAAATATTTGACGGAGTGAAGAAATGGATCATAATATTGCAATGCTGTAAATGAAGCAAGAAATGGATCATTTGGTACTTTTGTCCTTTTCTTAAAAGGCCTCACAATATAAACCTGAAAATCTGCAGTGACTTCTGCTTGGCCGCTATACCCTGTACTGTACATTACCCATGTGCTGACTGTTTTATTTCGATAATACCCCTGCTTTAATTTTTAGGTCCAGTTTTTGTATTCCTTTTCAAAGTGATTTATTTTAAAACTATTCATCGATGCAAAACATTGACATTTTAAGGTTACGCTTATCGTACACAACAAGTAATCGTGTTGTGAGGTCGGCTGACTTGACTCACTTCCGCTAGTTTATAAAAATCACACTCTCTATTTTAACCAATTGGTGGTATTAGTTCGAGTTTAAAAAATCATCCAATGTTAACAATAAAACATTGAAAGTCATGCAACGTAGGTAATGCAATTAAAACATGAGCTATGATGATTTTGTTTTGAACAAACTAAATTTTATTTTGCCAATTATTATCATTTGATCAATCATCACATCTGATCTAAATGTAATAAAGAAAAACCATTGAAAACTATGTATTTATCTTCTTTTTATTTTATAATACTTTATAGGCATTATGTATATATGCATCATTAGCTTTTGATTTTAATAAGGTAAACTTAAACAATACTACATGGATTCACTCAATTGCATAACGGGGTCTCGGAATATTTTTTGCGGAAAAGGATCTGTGATTTCAAAAAATTTGCAAACAAAGAATCCTCAATATTAATTTATACTATAACAATGGATATTTTTGTTTGTTTTTATCTGATTTTTAGTGGGATGATTAATAAAAATGCAATACACACTTTTGATGACATTAGAAATTTTTTTAATAGTGCAAATATTTTTCTAATCAAAATAAGATATCATAAAAAAATATACAAATCTCCGAAACTTACTCAAATCCCGACGTATGATTTGTTAAATAATAAGAATGTTGAATTGTTTAAAATTTTCATTGTAACACTATCATTTTGAACAAAAAATATATCTTATCCCCTTTTATCAATTTTTTAGAATCACAAACCCCTTTTATAAAAAAAATTCTTCAAACCTCATTTTAGAAATGACGTGAATCGAGTTTTACCCGTTGAATTATGCATTAGTTTTATATCCAATGTTATTTTGGGGCCATATTGTTTTGGTGTCAAATATATTGAACACATCTTGTAATCAATCATATACTAAACGTCTTTATCTCTAAGAAAAGTAAACGTGCTTATATATTTTAGCATGAATTTATTTTTCAATCCATGAATGATAATGATGTTATGCTAAGAAAAGTTTTGTACAATCACCAAGCTAGACATTATATGGGATAATACACAAGTTAGTAAGATTTGTAAGTTATGTGATTTATAAAATAGAAAACAAACTCTATTTATAATATTGTTGTTTAAAAAAAATCGAGATGAGTTTTTTTACATACAACCTTTTGGGATTGAACAATCTTGAACTAATGCTAAATATACTTGAACTTGAAGTATAGGAACTGAAATTGTTCGTGGGCCTTAAATGGGTTCCACTTTTTTTATTTAAGAAACATTTATTTTTCCTTTTTATTTTTGTGTTCTTCAAAGAAAAAACATTGCAAAATAAACTTTAATATTGCATGTCATGTGTCCTCTTTACATTGCAATTAAAGGTAATCATAAAGACACTGGGAAGAAAGATGTTAGCTGTGATTAAGAATTCGGTCTTATAAAGTTGCATAAAGTTGTTGGTTGAAATGTTACATACATTATAAATATGATAAAGTTTCATAATAATTTACCTAAAATCATATAATTATTTTTTAATGAAAAATTATAAAAAAGGAGGAAAGCAAATGGTTGGGAAAATAATACATTTATGACATTGTCACATCATAATCCCAAAATATTACTTGCTATCAAAATTTGCATAAAAAACAACTTAATTTTAATAGTTTCAGTTAATTAAAATTAATTATAAATTGTATTGAATTTAATTCAGCCGAGTGCAATTTTATTTTAATATATTTTGTAATTTCAGTTCAGTAAAATAGACATAAATGTAGCAGCAATTATTTTCTAAAGTCAATGTTTTTTTATCTCATATATAATAAATATGTTTTAAGTTTTATTTCACTTGAAAAATAGAATTTTTTATGTGTAAATAATATTTTTTATAAAGTAACCATACAGAAGAAACTGAACATAATTAACTTCACAAAACTAATTACAAATGCTTGTAACTTTTGACTTGTAAATCATTTCAAATACTTTAACAAAATGTTTATCAATTACACGCAAAATAATATAATTTTATAACTACTTGTCAAAATTACAGTAAATAATAAAAATATATTTAACTTATTTCAATATAAATTTAGTATTAATTAATACTAAATGATTGAACGAAAAAATAAGTTGAAAAAAATAAAGCTCATATACTTTTAGACAATTTCAACTGCCAAATTACTCCAATTTGTATATGAACTAGAAAAGGTGGAACCAAATAATTTGGTATATTCTACGGTTTGGTTTGGAATTTTCAGGTTTTAGAGTTACAAAAATTACCATTTACCATGAAATAAGACCGAAAAGTCAAATTCAACTGCCAAAACAACCTTTTCCAAATTCTAAAAATCCCCAGTTTATTTATTTATAAGAGCAAATTTCAATGCTCTCTTACTCTCTCTCACTTGTGACCACTTTGCTTTGCAGATAGCTTCCCACATGCTCCCTTTCCTCTCTGGTCTGCGGGTTTCTCCTTTTCTGAGGTCTTCAATTATCTAATTTCAATAAAGAGTTAGAAAAAAGATTCAACCTTTGCTTTTGATTCTGCTGCCAACCAAAATTAAAGCCTTACTTACCGCCTTTACCTTTTGATTATACTCCACAAATCTCTCTGATAATGAATTTGGCGAGGAGCTTCTTTCAATTTCGCTGATTTTAAAAGGTACCCCTAAAATGGGGGAACAAGATGGTGGTTATAATTCATGGCCACCAATTGGAGCTCCACTGTTAAATATTCAAAGAGAGGAACAATGGAGGCACTATGATAATTCTGTGAATGCTGTTTCTTTTGGGTTTGTTGCTACTGCTATTCTCATCTCTATGTTCCTAGTTATGGCTATTTTTGAAAGATTTCTTAGACCTGCTTCTGGTAGAACAAATGGCGGCGATCTTGAATCTCAGACGGGTTTCAATGCTAAGCTCGGCTACCCTTCTCCTAAAGTAAGTACTCACTTATTTGCAATTTTACTGTTATAGTTTCAGCATTTCGTTTCATAAATTTGATAATGCCTTTCAAGTGTTTGTTCTATTGTCTGAACCGTTTATGTGGTTATTTTGAACTTTGGTTAAAATTGTTAATTGTTTGTCTGACATAAAGCTTTCTGCTTAGCTAACTGGTTTCTTTCTTTAAATGTAGTTTTTTTAGTTGGTTCATTATTATACTTGTCAGTGTTGAATTTATTCAACCTCAAAGCTTTCAGTTCTCCAAATTACTGTATTGTGTCCCTGTATTTCATCTCTCTTCTTCTGTGCTTCAGCTCAAGTTTCTTCATTTCAGGCATATTTATTTTATTTTTGAGATCCGATACCACAGTGGCCAAAATGTTTTTTAAATCCGATACCAATTCTACTGATTTTTATTTTATTTTACAGTATCATGTAATCCATCTATGAGCATGCATTTTTTGGTAGAAGAAAACTCTTAATTTTATCTGCTGAAAACTATACTATAGTTTTGGAGTTCTAAATGTGAATCATTTAGTACAAAATGTATCAAATATGAGAATTGACTTGTCTCCTAATTATGGTTATTGGCAATGGCCCCTACAAGAAGTTGCTTATTGAATGAATGGTTGGGCTCACAATTCAGTGGATGTACTTGTAGTTGTTTCAGACCCACTTATACATCACTTGATGTTGGCTGGTTTTACAATGCTTTAATAGTTTCAATTCAATATCCTTTGGTCGGAGACAAGTCCTTTGTTTGGACAAACCCCAATTTATAATCTTTGTTAAAGCAGCCAATCTGGGAGTCCACTCCAACTGTCTTTTAAGACTATGGTTGTTGTGTTATTATTATGGAAGATATAAACAAATCTTAAAAGAGGCTGATATTTTAGTATAAGAGTATCCAATGAGGGTCATTTCATAATGCATCACATTTTTGGTGTACATTTTGCCATACCTTTTGCAAACACTAAAGGCCCACCTTTTTTCATCCAAACCTTGTTGATTTTTCAATTCATAAAAGTGCAGCCTGTTGCATAAATAAACCAATCTACACTCAAGGGTCCGGATAAGGGCCATATATGTGAATTATAAGCAAAACCTATCCTGATGCACATATCAATAATTGATTCTACGGATAGAAAATTACGATCTATTGTTGTTCGTTCCATTTGAGTGTATTTGCCACCATCTTCGTCTAAGGTTTCTAAGAGCGTGTTTGATGCCCCTCATACAAGAAAATTATTGTTGCATCTTGGTCTACATTGGGCAAAAAGTCGTTTGGCCATATGTTATAGCCCATTTAGTTCTTTGTTACATATGTTATTCCATTTTTTTCTTGTGTTGTGCAATCTGTTATTCGTTTGATCCTTGTGTTACACAATTATTACTCGTTTGGTATCTGCATTGTCTGTAGTAGAGGAACAAAAAAAGGAAATAGATTGGATATCACATGGGCAAATTAGGTAACATGTATAACACATTTAACAACTGGACAAACGGGTCATACTATGGGGGCTCAAAAAGGTTTTATTGCCATCTACATTGTGTCGTGCCTTTTAAGAAACAGCAAAGTCACATCTTTGGCTGCATCTTATAATCAATTTTCAAGTCTTGGCTTTATGGGATAATCAAATTCTAATTAGCTATCTATTTGTTACATAGAATAAATTGAGATAGCTCCAATATTTTAAACGATCTTGATTCTTTCGATAGTTGAAACATACTGGGAGTTTAAGTGAAACTCAGAGGGAAAACTTGGAGTATTTTTACCCTTGTATGACATGATTGGTAAGGACCCATATTCATTCTTTTGGTTATCTGTTAAGAGACACAGCTATTGAAGTGGCCCTTGGGTACAAGTGAAACAGTTAGACTTGTTTGTGTGCTGATTTTCATTAAACGAATTGGCTCCACTTATATTTGCAAGATCTTGATCATTGACTTGATGGGATGTTTGCTTAGTAATCAAGCCTGTTTTCTATCAGGAAAATTCCAACAAAAATGTGCTAAGACATATCATCAACCATGTTTTTTTTAATCATGTTATTTTAATGCAAAAGTCCTAGCAATGTGGAGCATTGCCTTGACATCTTAGTTGGACTTTTAGCATATATGTAACATGCAGTTGTTTGTCACAAAATGTAGCTGTAATGTGCATCAGGTCATAAAATTGTAGAATAAATAACCTTTTCGGCCATTGTTCTATTGGCTATTGCTCTTTATGCTCTTGCCTTATACTAATATGCATTCCCAACTGAACTACAATTGACCCTTATGAACCGGGTATAGTTTTGTGTAAGACAAGGTCCAAAAGGACAACTTTGTAAAAAGAGGGGCTAAAAGGGCAATTGGTTAATAGAACAAGGTCCAAAAAAGTTATATTGCCTAACTGTGAATGTTGAGAAGGAAAATCAAGTTGAAAACATTGTCACGTGATCCAGGAACAGTTAAATAGTCGTTTGTTTTCCCTTGTCTGTCGTTCCCCAATTGTTGTGTTTACATTTTTTAACTAAATTGTTCAGACTAAATCCTGAAATCCTGTTTCTTCAGTTTATCTTAAACAAGACACAAGGGTTATCTTAGTATCGTATTACTAGATAAATGTAACAAGTAACATGTACTATATTTATTGATGAATGGATTGCTGTTAAATATGTACAGATGAGTGTATATGCAAATGGTGTATCAGTGTTGATGCCAGGAGATAACGTTCCCACGTTTATAGCACATCCAGCACCTGCCCCTTGTCTGCCCGAACCGCGTGTGTGCTGCCACCATCAACTTCCTATCAGCTCGTTTTCAAATCCAGACGCTCGAGAAACAAACTAAATTTAGGCAAACTTGTTGAAGGCATAGATTGAGAGATGAGCAAGTTGTTATTTAATTTAGAATTTGATCCGTGTATATATTGGGTTTAGTTTTAGAAGGGCTTGGTGGGTGGCTTTGGGTATACAAGTCCTTGATGAAACAAAAGAGAACAGCTTCGATCAACGTTTCATATTAGCCTTATTTCCATGTATGGAGGATGCCGGATTTTTAATTGGAGAGTGGCTGCGGATTCTCATACATGTTTCTTCTTTTCCAGCAGTCTAACCGCCCAATCTCCTTCCTTTGTGATGATAAGCTACAGGCTTCCAAAGATCTCCTTTTCGGACCATTACTGCCCTGATCTTGGGCTATTTTCTGACCATGAAGATGCCATGTTATTGGGGACGGTCAAAAGCTGAAAAAATTGAGGGACCAATGTAACCATTTGTTGAATGTTGAGAGAAGTAAATTCAAGAGCTTTTGCTTTTGAAATTTATCTCATTATCTATTTTCTTTCATTTTTAAAAAAATATATGTTTTTGAATGATTAAACGTTTTTTTTATAGAATTAATAAGGGAAATACACAAAATTACAATGTTTGGTATAAATAATTACTTTTTTGTCTATTACTTAATTTAATTGTTAAAAGTGTATTATCAAGGTTTTGAATTTACATTTCTACAACCTTATAATAGTTATCTCAAAATAACGTAATTTTTTATTTTTTTTACCATGATTTTATTATACTTTATTTATAATATTTATAATTAATGTAAACATGTTATATTTATGTGTTTTTTTTATTTATTGTATTTGAATTTATTTTTTATATAACAAAATCGTATTTTATAGTTATCTTATAGTTACCATATAGTTTACTTATAGATATATTCAATATAACAAAATTGCATTTTATAGTTTTCTTATAGTTAATTCAAATTAATGTAATTATGTTATATTTTTGCTATAGCTTACTTGCAATATGTCAAATTGATATAGTTGTGTTATATTTATTTGTATTTAATTGTGTGTTTAAACTATGTAACAATTATAAAAGAACTATAAAATAAATATGTATCGGTAAAAAAAGTTCGGAAAAAGTTAGCATCATGGATCTTATTTTGAAGGGAAACATAAAGATGAAGAAAATATTCTAAAACGGCATGTTGAAAAAATAAACGGTTTGTGAGATAAATAAAAAATAAGAAATTAAATTTAAAAAAAAAGAGGAATGTAAAAATATAAATAAGAAAAGTTTAGAAGGTAAAACTTCTAAATGAATTATTGGGAACATACTAATTATGTAAATTGTTCAATTAACAAAGTAGATCTTACTTTGCTTCTTATCATCATTGGATTAATTTTTACACTATTGTTCCAACGGTGATAAGAGACAAAGTAATGGAGACTTTGTGTTTGACAAGGTCATCATAAAATTTACCAATCTATAAATATCTTAAACCGAAAATTCATTTTTAATGTGTTACATGTTAAATGAGATATTTTATCATAAGACTAGTTTAATGGGTATAGAGCTAATGTGGGACAAACCTATATTGTCTTCTCATGCAATTAATGTGGGACAACAAGTGTGACCGCCTAGGGTTCTAGTCAGAAGGGGTCCCAAAAATAATAATTTTAGTATTTAATGTTAAAAAGATAAAAATAATCAATAATTGGTGATAGATGAATTGATAATTAACTCTCATAATATGAGAAATCAAATGATTGAACTTTAGTTTTCACAAAATAATAAATTTTTATTATAATTTTTCAAGGATGGTCCAATTAATTAATTTCTATATTATTTGTCCTACACCCTCAACTTATGGATGACCATATAACATAACATTATATTTTCCAATAAAAAATACATTTCAATCTTTCAACCTAAACAACAATATCTATATTTTAAGCATTATTCTTGATTTACAAATATGGTTTATATACAGCTTCACAAAATATGTCATATAGACGTCGGAGGTGTAAATATCTCGTTTAATTTACTGCATTTTTTACATATAAAAATGTAACTGGTAATTCAATAAATATAATTATTTAATGAAAATAATATTAACAGTTGGTGGTGTGGATGTTAGAGTATTGTTTATGGGATCTGTCAATTGTGTGAAACGTACTTTCTCCCAGTGATGATACAAACGAAACGTCGTCTTCTTTAATGAAAGGGTGTATAATGAGAGACAATTACAATATAAACTCGAATATAATGACAGGGTATCTCTCCTTTACCGAAGGCAAACATATGAGTTGGATCTACGCTGTTGTGCCCTGAAGCCACCATGTTTTTTCACAGGATTAGAAAGTCTAACTACCCTTGAATTGGAAAAGGTCAACATAGAAGCCGCTGCATTTGAAACAATTATTTCCAGTTGCCCTCTGCTTGATCAATTGACATTAAAACGGTTGAGTTGTGACGATCTTCGTAATATCGATGTTCCCAAACGGAAGTATTCCTTTGATGGAGAAATCGGATCTTTTTAGATTATAAGGTTGTCCTAAAATCTTAAAAATCCTTTTTTGTCAAACACAAGTAATGATGAGTAGATAAGTGTAATAAGAAACATGTGCTGTATTAATAGAATAATGTAGTGATGAGTAAAATTTGTACAGATGAATGTGTATGCAAATGGTGTTTCAGTGTTGATGCATGGAGATAATGTTGCTACTTTTATGGCACATCCAGCACCCGCCCCTTGTCCGCCCGAACTTCCCGTCTTCTGCCATCATCAACTTCCTACATTTAAATTCAGAAACCATCTCTAATGGACGCTCGAGCTCGAGCTCAAAAGAAACTAAACATTTAAACTTGCTGAAGGAATAGATTAAAAGTTGAGCAAGTTGTAATAACTTTAAATTTGATCCCAAAGTATGTTGCGTATATATTGGCCTTTAGTTTTGGGAGAACTTCTATCGTCTAACGTGGTTCAGGAGTTTGGATTATGTTGGCTTGGTTACTGTATAGAAGAATTTTTCACTGTGAAGATGGCTTATGGGATTTAGAAAATTTAATGCCTTCATAATATTTTCTTTTGCTTATTATTTCCAAATATATATTGGACTTAAAAGTGTGTTTCTCCACACTTATGACTTGTGATTTATAACTTAAAAATGTTTTTTTTAACTTTTAAGGAGATTAAAAATAAGTAGTTAAGTGTTTCTGTAAAACGATTTTTAAGTCATTAAAAGTGTTTCTCAAAATTGAATTTTAAGTCACTTTTAAGTTGTTGAATCTTGAAAAGACTATAAAGTATATGTTTTATAAAAGAGTATTTGGTTTTGAATATAATATAGGGGCAATATTGTAATTTGTTTGGTCAAAAAGTAAATTTAAAAAAAGCCACTTTTTAAAAGTAAGTATTAGTTACTTCTTACTTTTTACTTAAAAGTAACTTTTTTTAAAAAAGTTCAGAGAAACATTAAACTAACTAATTTTTAATTTAAAATTCTACTTTTAAACAGGTTTGACTAACTTTTAACCACCAAAAGTGGTCCCACCACAACACAACTACTAAAAGTCAATTGAAGTTTTGTCTCAATCCGCGATCCCTCTATTGAAGCTTTGCACCCCATCGTAACTCATTTAACTTAAGTCATTCCCTAACTATATATCCTGATATCACCACTGAATTAAAATATAAACCATCTTAAACAATTTTGAAAAATGTTGGTGCTAATAAGCT
>CATIWQ010930641.1:0-20248 GCA_949673415.1 Euphorbia schlechtendalii | reverse complement strand
GGTGAAAATGTTATTTAGATCGGTTCGAACCCGGATCCACCATCTCTCGTTGTGGAGTCGCCACCTGGATTAACTCTTTCCAGGAATTAGAGTCCTGTGAGGCTTAACGTCCGAGGGACGGCCCAACAAGACACAGAGATTCGGGTTCGGGATAAGTTGCTTATTTCTCATTGGATCACATTATATTACATCTACAGAAAACCGTATTTTCTTAATTATGCATATTCGCACTTAAGTCGTTTTGAGTTTAAATGCATGATTTAACGTATGTGCGGAAAGTAGAAAATCCATACACAAGATGATAAGTAAAGTGCGGAAAAATAAATTAGTAAATTACAAAACTCAGGGGATGAAATCGCCCGCCTAATCTATTAATTACAATTCCAAAAATGATTAAAATGTGTACCCGAAGGAAATTAAATCCTAGGCATACATCTAACCTGCATCCACAAAGGTTAGCACGAGGTATATCACATATGTTCGATTTTGATTTTAGCGAGGCCTATGTGGCCTAATTAAAACATCGATGATTTAAAGTTGTTACTTTAAATAAAAATGGTTCATTATTATTTACACGTATGTTAGTCGATTTTATTAGTGAAAATGACTGCATGGCAAAGTGGTGAGGACGGTTATCCGGGAACACATTTTGTTCCCTTCGTGGGGGTGACCTAAAATTATGTTTAGAAACATAAATCTAGGAAAAACATGCATGTTAATAAATCACACATAGATCCATGTAATTACAATTTAGAGGTTTGTTACCCCCAATGATGTGTTTTCAGACTTAGAATAGTCTCATCGGGTCATTTCAGGCTCGAACGATTCGAAACGGAGTGAAACGAAGCAAAATAGCTTTCTGCCAGCATTGATATCGTTAACGGCATCATGATATATCATTGAATGACATTCCTTGATGTCGTTAATGACATCGACTCCCCAGACCTGTAGTAACCATGCAAAAATAACAGAACGCAGCAAAAACCATACTCTAAACTTCAAATAACCATAACTTTTGCTATACTTAACGGATTTTGATGATCTTTATCATTATGGAAAGCTCAAGATGTGCATAATATTTAAATGTAAAGAAAATATTAAAAAATGTTTAATATCATACTGAAAATCGTGAGAAACAGAATGGTGCGCAGAAAATAATTATAACCGAAAACAAAAAACGTAAGCACGACTCTAGGAACCCAGAGGCTTAGCCAGTAGTTGTGAATCCACCTTTTTTGGCCCATGAAAACACACGGAAAGTCCTCCTAGTTTCTTTGATTCGATTTTGCCGGTTTTCGACGGAAATGGAGAGTAAAAATCTCCTTTGATGGGAAGGCTGAAACTTCCAGGATTTTGTTTGAAATGAGAAAGGGAAGAACAAGTTTTACTTTCTCCCTTGAGTTTAGATCTTAGAAGTGCTCTAAAATCCATGAGTTTTGAAGTTTGTTTAGATTGTTTGTGTGTGGGATTTATGGTAGCTTTTGCTTTTGGATTTGTGGGTTGTTCTTGGCTTTTGCTGGGATTGGGAGCCTTTTTTTCTCTGGAAAGCAGCCTCTCCTCTTCTCTGCCGAATCTCCCCTCTTGCTGCCTCTTTTTCTTTTCTTTTCTGAACTCCCTTCAATCCAAAAGTCTTGGTTGGTTTACCCACCAATTTTGTCTCATTGTCCCATTTTTCCACCCCATTTGAGTTGGCAGCATCTTGACTTCTTCCTTGTTGAAGAAAAGTCGGAATTCTAGATGAGAAATGGGTATTTTCGGTGGAAAATACGGTGCCAACCATTTCTGACTATCTGCATAATCGATATCGTTAACGATGGGGATTGACATCGTTAACGATATCATGAGATATCGTTAACGATATCACATTATATCGTTAATGATATTGGTTGTTAAAGTGGGCTTTTTATTTGTTTGGGCTTTTTAAGAGAAGTGCGGCCCAAAGAAACAAGGTAGATGATTTCTGGATGATTTCGGGACCCTGTAAAATGTGAAGAGCTAACAAGGGAAAAATTATAGCTTCATCATCGAACTCGCGAGTCGGGAGTAAAAATCCCGTGCTCACACTTACCACACTAAAGTTGACCCTAATACACTTTCTAGGTAGTACATTTAGGAAGCATCATGGGACCTGGTTCTTTTTCCTCATGTTGCAGCCTGTGATAAAAATGCAAGTTAAAATCATGCGGCTTTTGATAAACAAAACTCAAAGAAGATTAAAAAAACTCAGACCTCAAGTACCTTCTTAGACTTCTTGAGAGGTAGATCATTAAGAAGGCCTGCCATAGGATGCTTTATTATTGAGGAACCCTCTAGCGCCTCCCTCACCTTCGGCTGAGCCTGGACCTTCAGAGTAACAAGCTTCTTCCAGCTATTTTGCATTGCCACCTTCTTGGTAGCTAAAAAGTTATCACCAATTTGTTTAGGTGTAAACATACCTAAAATTGAAATAAAGAAAAAGAGACAAGTAAGTACCAATCGAAAGAATAAGACATGGAAGATGTACCACTTTATCTGTCTCATTGCCACAAGCTAAGAGATGTTAGCCTATATTCGAGGCTCATACGATTGTGTTTAACCTCCATTTCTTAGGCTATAAACTCCTAAAAAAATCAACTCGGTTATCTCTCACATGATGAGTCTTCCTTAATAATTTATAGGGTTTCTCAATAGACCACGTGGTGGGAAAGACAAGATACTTCTCTTCTATGCGGATATAAAATCAAAACTACTTGAAATTATACTTGAAGTCAGACCTCCCTCTAAACCAATAAAACCAAAGCCAAGTGGCTTGGCAAACTGATAGTGGTATTCTCTTTTATTCTTCTTAATGCTATATATTTTCCATAAGAAAGTTGCAATATAGTTAAGACATGCATTTAAGCATTACCAATGATAACCCATAAGATCAGCCCATGGGTTGTGATGGAGTTTTACAAGGGATATATCCCAAATTCGTAGGAGCATTAATATTTGCACAAGTAGTGGTTCCCTGAAGCCACTTCTCAAGTTATTCATGTAAATGCTAAAGTAGTCGTGTGGGGGAGCATTCACCCTTTAATTCTGAGAAGGAAGAATCACATGGCATTCTTGAATTCAATCGAACATCCCTACCTCGTGAGTGATATGCAGCTCGTGCACCATGGAAACCATGTCTTCCACTCAAGGTGCTGTCATCTTCCTCTCCTTCCCCATAACCGACGATGATGCATCACCCATCACAACATCCAAATGTGGAGTGGGTCCCTCAACTCCAGCTTCATTTGTGTTAAGGTTGTTCTCACCTTGATTCTCATTCTTCTCACTCATCTCACCATATAACAGTTCCATCAACTTTTTAGTGGAGTCCTGTAGACTCTCCGCTTCACTCATGTCCACCACTTTAAATAGACCATCTCTCACCCAACTAGATGTGGAAACCTCAGAATCCATCTTACTATTTGCTTTCCTTTTAAACCTAACACGCGGAAATGTGTCAGTATTTAAAGGTGCAGATAAATATGGGGCAAATATATGGCCATCCATCCATTTCAACAACTCACTATCATCACTAAACCCGACTAGCTAGATATTCAACCATCTCCATGAAATCAGTCTTAAGCTATAAATAATAAATCTATTATTTCAAATCACCTCAAAACTAGTTTTTAGGGGAAATTAATGATTGATTTGTTTTAATTTTGAATAACGCGATGAACATGCATAAAATCCCACCAAAATTACCAAAACATGAACAAAGCAGAAGCTAAACGCACATATGAGAAAAGTAGAAGAATCAAAGGATAACTAGAAAGAAACTCATCGGGAAGAAGAATGTGTGACTGGCTGGAGGAAGAAAAGCTTTGAAATTCTTTGTCATCGTCGAAGAATGCTCTGAAATAACTTGAGGTGCAAAATAGTAACGTGAGGAAGAAGCGACACTTTTATAGAGATAAGAAGACATCTGAAAAGACGTTTCCCTCTTCATCGTAGGATTTTTTACACTTGGCACAACATCAACGTCTTACACATCTTTCAAGGTAAACCTGTCACCAACTGCCAAATTTGAGATTATGCATCTACGCATGGTCATAAGGTAAAGTTTTTTAAAAGCCTTAGAAGGACTTTCTTACACTCGTTGGAGCTTCTAATAACCCGACATATGATCACTAGACGCGTAGAGGACACATCTTCATAGTTTGAATAGCCACTCGGTGGTACTGGATAAAAGAGATTATGTGGAAGCGGCTTGGCTTGCACACCAAGTATGCCACACCAACTTTCATGTTTAGATCAAATAGGAAGCATCTAAATCCTACTAGGATTCTACCACCTGTTATGGAAGTCTGGTCTTATTGAGGAGTCATTCTTTAATAAGGACACTCACTCCTATCATGATTAGGAGTGCCTGATTCCTATATAAGGGGATCCCCTCTTCCATTAAATGTACACAATTCAACTCTTAATACTTTCTCTACCTCCTCTCTAAATTTTGACACTAACTCAAGCATCGGAGTAGCTACGCTAGTCACACAATTAGCTTCCTTTAACAACCTCTCATTTTACAAGTTGTGATCGCCATCTAAGGATGCGACCAAGATCGAGAATTCATGAAGATTGGTGCGTGAATGCACTCTCCAACACCAATCTTTCACCTACAAAGTATCTCCCTGTACATCAAGAAATTTAGCATTTTATGAAGCATATTCAATGACAAAAACATGTTTTTGTTAACAAAAAATGTTTCTTCGTCATTGAATAAAATTTTGATCTTCACAAAATGCTAAAATTCCTGTAACAGCTAATTGAAGTTCCTTAGGGCAAGTTCAATGGTTCCCATTTTAGAGACTTCTTCAAAATGAAGAATGAATGTGGAGAATGTTCAAGTCCAAACACTCCCCATGTGTTATATTTGCAAAATGGGGTTCTCCAAATATAGGGATGATCCATTCTCTAAAAATGGGGAATTGATTAAAATAATATTATTTTTAGTTTTTTATTATTTAAAAATAAAATATTATTATTTTAAAAAGAATTTAATTTGGAGAATGAAAAATGAGGAGGATGATTGCTGAAAAAAAAATATTGCAGATCAAATAAAATGAGATTTGAAGAATGAGAAATTGGGAAAATTGTTAGACCTTTATATGCAAAGATCTCTATTTCAAGGAATGTCTTTTTTGTTCTTTTTACTTTTTATTATTTTAATTATTATAATAATAATTATAAAATATTATTATTTTTAGAGAAATCTAATTCAGGAAATGAGAAATTGAGAATATGAATGAAAAAATATTGTAAATTCTGTAAATGTAGTTCCAAAAATGAAATACATAAATTATGGTTGGATTTGCCTCATTGTATGGATAAATTGGTACTTTTCTTATAACAAGTACTTTTTAAAATTTAAAGGAACTTACTTTTGAGATCAAGACTAATCATAAATAAATAAAAAATGCGAGGTGTGAATGAATGGACCAGAAAGTTACACCTCTGAAAGAATTTCTCTAATTTTTTTTTTCAATTAAGCATGAATCTTCATCAATCTCAGGATGAACCTATATGATTGTAAATATCAAAGGACACTCAAATCAAGAACAACGAAACAATGGAGAAAACCTCTCTTTGAAATCTCTTTAACGTCAATACAATTTTGACCAGATCTGCTTCTTTTTTTACAAAACCACAACTATCGGTACCACTATGGAATCGAAGGTGACAGAGGTGGCAGTGAAGAAGGCTGGAGGAGGAGAAGGGGGATCGGAAAGAGGCGGATCTCATAGTAGGTCTTATAGTGCAAATGGCGGATTCGACGGTATTATTGACGAAGAAAAAGAGAATGGGAAAGAGAAGAACAAGACGATGTCGGATTATTTTGGTTGGGTGTATCATTTAGGGACAAATTCCATCGGGCACGAGTACTGTCATCTTAGGTTTCTTTTTATAAGAGGCAAGTATGTCGAGATGTACAAACGTGATCCTGACGAGAACCCCGGCATTGTAAGCACTTCGCCGCTTTGTTTTATGTTGAAATTTTGAATGTTTTTGATGTTATGTGTACCCATTATCAATATTGACGTTTTACTTCCATGTAGTTTTGTATAATTTGAACGCGGTTCGGCTCATCCCTAGCATTCAGCAGTAAACTGTGCTTTAAAGAATTAAATATTCGTTTGAAACTTTTTTTCTTGAATTATTTAGGATTTAGAAAATTTCCTTGATTCTTTGAGTGAGATAAAGCTACATTTCCAAAGATGTGAGCTACATTTAAGCCTGGAGGTGGATATTTCTGCATAGCGATGCCATTATATTGAAAATAGCAAGTTTAGTATCTGTGCATTTTATGTCATGAATAAAACAAATTGAACTTTAATATGGAATCATAATGAGCTTCTGGTATCAGTGTTTGTGCAATGAGAGGTGGCAATAGTGTTTGCTGTTAGATCTTTGCACTTCTGTGCAGCTATTAGCATAGGTAGGTAGGTGAAGTAGTTTGCAAGCTATGTAAGAGGTGGCACGATTGTTTCAGTAATCTTCTTGAGCCTTGTATGATTTAAATAAATCAAGCAGTCCGTGTCCTATAGTTAGATGTTGAGCTCTTAGATAACTATAGAGCTTGCATTTGTATCGACATTTTCTTCGTTTTCATGGACTATATTTCATTACATGTAGATGATATCGTGATAGGGAAAAGATAGAATTCAATATGAATTGTGGTTTGAAACTATGAATCTAAGAAATAACAACTTGTAGAAGCTGAGGTATGAATGGCAAATAAACTAGCTATAACAATTTTGGAAAATATGGTCTACCTTACAATTGCAGGAACCCCATGGGACTCAGCCCTTCTGACAACACAACAGTGCAATGTTGTGGCCCAAAATAGCATAAATTTTAGTATCAGCAATGCAGTTCATCCAACAATAAATCAAATCCAAATTAATTACAGAATTATGACACAATCAAACCTGAATGAACAAAATGTTGAATCGAATCATATCAGTCTTTACTGGGGATTATTACTCATTTTTGTACTTGCTGTTTTGTTTTCTGATTATTGCTTTGATTAAAATAAATAGAAAAAAATAGTAGAAATATAGTATAATAATAAATTCCGAATTAGGAATTCTATTGGAAGGAAATTATCTCATAATTATGTATGACTGTTTTTGTCTGTAGCATGACCACTTGATTAACTCTCTTCTCTCCCCATCCTCCTTATTTAAGCATGCTATTACTTGTTACCCTCACACCAACAACAGACCAACAACTAAACTTATCCCTTGCTTCCTAAGACTAAATTTTTTCTCTGAGTCCTCTCGTAAACGGTCCAAATCCTAGGCCCATGAGTTAGCTGCTCTGTTGTTGGGCCTTCTTCTTAACTTCAGCCCTATTTCTATCATAATTCATTTTGTATGTATTTCAAATTTGACATGAACTTTTGATACTAGATAAAATTTGTTACTTGTTCAATCAGAGATTGGCATGAGGTCATGTGGATATGAGGTTGTCTTTCGGATAATTGTCTTACTGAGGTGGCCTCTAAATAGATTCATATTTTGATTATGGTATTATACTTTCTAGCACCTTTCA
The DNA here is from genome assembly GCA_949673415.1 of Euphorbia schlechtendalii. Lineage (NCBI taxonomy): Eukaryota > Viridiplantae > Streptophyta > Magnoliopsida > Malpighiales > Euphorbiaceae > Euphorbia > Euphorbia schlechtendalii. The sequence goes on along the minus strand of CATIWQ010930641.1, from coordinate 12,679 downwards.
TGAGAAGCATTAGAGTGAAATGCGAAATTTTCTTTTGTTATTTGTTAACTTATCAGAAAATACATTCCGCAATCACCTTTAAATAGCTTCATGTTTTTCTTGGTTGTATTTCTATGCAAAATGAGTATTTTCTCAACATAACATTGTTGTGTTCCTTCTCAAATTCTAAATTTTGGTTTGCTTGCCAACAGAATTACAATTTAAAGTTTAAGCATTTGATACTTACCCTGTTCTCCTATAGCAACCTATTAGGAGGGGTGTGGCCGTGCCTACAATGGTCGTGGAGGAGCTTGGGCGTCGAAAAGTCAATCTTGGGGTGAGGTCCTTGTCCTTTGGTTGCTATATTTTAGATTTTACCGTCAACTATTTGTTTTCTTTCTAGTTTATGATTATTTTACTATCAGTTGTTAAATTTAATTATCTGGTATTTTCTTCCATTTAATGAGTCTTATCTCGACATGAAGCGATTTTTATTAATGGTTGCTTCTTATATATTCTTTTATAGATTATTTTATGAGTTATTTTTAGTTGGATTTCTCTCAATATGTGCAGGAAGTTTATGTTGTTCGGTTTTACAATCGATTGGACGAGACTAAAAAGGGAGAGGTATGTCGCAATGGATCAACATTTATCTTTTGTTTTAAGTCATGAAGTTCTAATATAATAGATATCAAATTGGAAGTGAACTGATGACAGTTACTGTCCTTTTGTTCATGCTTCAAGTCAGCAAAATTTTTGTCGTGACAAGTTTCTATTCATTTTTGTAAAATATCGTTAGCATTCTATCAAAAAGTAAAATGATGAAGGCCAAAATTAATGATATTGTAAAGAAAGGAGAAGATGAGAGAAGAAATTGATATTTCATTGCTTGAATTTTAATCACATATAAGACTTTTAAACCAAGGACATATACAATTGCATACAATAATATCTTATCTCCTAAACTACCTCCTAAGCTGACAATATTACAATCACATTAGTATTTTGTGCTTCAAACGCTCCCACTTAAGCTGGATCATATATTGAGAATGTACCCAGCTTGTTTCAAATACAATTAAGTTGAAACCTTGATAAAGCTATGGTGAATACTTGATTAACTGGTTTTTAACACGTGGAGTAGAGAGAGAGAGAGCTGACAACCACATTCAATTTGGTTGGTCTTTTCATGAAACACCCCTTATTTGCATTATAAATAGTGGCTTCATTTTCACATCATAAGTTCATTGCTTCGATTTGAGAGAACCCAGTTTCCCCAATAAATAATGTAGCCATGAGTTTACTAGTAGTCTGTGCCATGACTCTATTTTTAGACTCTCACTAATCCTGAATTTAACACTATATTTTTTACTTTTCCAAAAATGAGATTTTCTCTTACAAAGACACAATAGCCAATGGTAGAGTGTCTGTATGAAAGATTTCATGCGTAGTCACTATTCGTAAAGCTGTCTACCTCGTGGTGTCCATGGTTCCGATATAGGATGCTACTACTTGGTGCGCCTTATCCACATCGTAAAATATTAGTAGCTCCCAGTTGTGAAGTTCTTAGAGATGATAAGAATTGACTTGCCATGCTTATAGGGAAAGCAATACCATAAAAAGTAAGTGTACTTCTTGGGATTCTCAAGAAAGTCTCCATGCAGGTCTTGTAATCTGCAGTTGGTCCTTTGTTTCTATTATCGTTTCATTTCATCAGTCCTGGAGATAAAATTCTTCTTTCATTGGAAAAGTACTGCATTTTTATATGTCTAAACAATTTATATTTATTTTCTTGTTCTATTTCAAGATTGCTTGTGCTACAGCAGGAGAAGCTCGAAAGTGGATTGAGGCCTTTGATCATGCAAAGCAGCAGGTATCGGAATTCCACTTGAGCATTGCCAATAATATGCTCATGTAATGAACTTTTGTTGCATAATCTGTTGTTTAGATGAGCTTGTTGCAACCACGTATCTCCGTATCATTCATTGTATTGTATTTTAAGAATTATTCTATTTTATGTTGTTTTTTAATATTTAAACTGCAAATATATGCACAAATTGTCAAATTTAGCTTAATGCTCATTGCTGGTAATGGAAACCTACGATTCATCTGCATTATGTCATTGACATTCTTTTTCTTTCTTTTACAGGCAGCGCGTGAGCTCTTACAGGGAGGTAGTTCTAGGAGGAAGCTGAGTATGGACACTGAGTATGTGCTATTTGTCTATTATTCTTTTATACTCTAGTGTTGAGCCTGTCCACTTATAAGCTGCTTGGACAGGTTTATGTTATCTCATAATCATTGCATTTTTACGAGATTCGTGGCTGAACTAAAAATGCATATCAGCTTCTTTTATTTATTTGCAGTTACTGGAACATTAAAATGTTATATTCTGACTCAATTTTTTCCCTCATTAAATGGTGGGAAGGATCAATCTAGAAGGGCATCGACCTAAAGTGAGGCGGTATGCGCATGAATTAAAAAAACTCATAAAAATAGGGCAAGGTAATGTGTATTATTTGTTTACAAGTTCCTATTTTACTTTGACGTTTCCCTAATGTACTTGTTACGGTAGTAAATATTAATTGCCTGGTTTAATTTTTTCAGTTTTTAAGTTTTCATTGGTTATTCAGGGGTCTTGTAAGGGTCGACTTATTACCAACAAAATGTCTGAAGCCTGTTATGTATAAAACAAAATTTATATACAAGTTAACTTACTCTTTGTAGATCAAGATCACATGCACTAGTTATGAATTTAAAAATTTTGAAATTAATTTTCGGAAAACTGTGCGAACTTTTCTATGGTCTGCTTTCTTATCTAATAATTTTTTAATTTATTGATAGGTCCGGAGATGCTTTTACACCAATCATCAAATTTGCATCATAATGTTAGACCAGACAGCTTTTATGAGGGGAATATCGGAGATGCCATTGAAGCCCATGAATGGAAATGTGTTTGCACAATAAACGGTACTAGTTTGTTAGCCTTTTTTAATCATATAACTGTTAACTGTGGTAATAAATTATGCTCTCCATCGTTCATATCTTGAAATTAAACAATAGTAGTAAAGATTTGGGTGGTTAAATTGACAGTGCTAATTATCTTGGGCTACAGATCAAGTCACAAGGTTTTGGAAAATCTTGGGCTAATTATCTTCAACATTACATGAACTTTGTCATCACTAACATAATGGTACATAAACGTTAGAATTTGACATAAATCTATACCATACTAGCTATTTTACTAACTTAATGGTTAACTACTTGTAGCTAACTGAAAATTACATTTGACCAAGCAAGAAACAAGTACAAAATCATTTTTTATCTCTTTTTTCAATCTCTATTTTTACCTTCTTATTTTTGTTGGTATTTGAAAGTGATGTTTCCTATAATTTTTTCATTATCAGCGGAAATTTAAATGTAATAAAATTTGTTTTACATTTAGTAAAGTGATAAGTTGGTGTTTATGTCAAGTTGGAAGTTCATGTACAATTATGCTTGTAAGGGCAAACTTTATGTGCCTCTACGTTAGCAAAGTGATAAGGTGTTGTTTATGTCAAGTTTAAAAGTTCATGTACCATTATCCTCGTAAGTTAAGAGTTCATGTGTCATTGAAGATTTTTAGCTGAAAATCTTGTTGAAATAACTTTGATTTCCCAACCTTTTTGTCCGTGTGCCCTACCTATTTTGAAAGAAACAAATCTGGCCACACACCGGAGACTAAGACGCTTGGAGCCTCATTTGGCGGCCAAACTTGAAATTAATCATCCTCTGTTGATTTCTGACATGCATGTATAGTCAGTTTTTTTATCAGCTCGTTTTAGTTCTAGTTTTAACTGGGTAGATTAATAAACACTACCTGAATCATCCTCTATTATAGTGTTTGAAATTTTCAAACACTTAGATATGCAGTAAATTTATCACTTTCCTGCGGTACATTTAATTACTTTCCAGTATAGTTGTCGAGATTCAAATCGAGAATTGAAGTCCAAATTTAAGATTCGTGAATCGAATTCAGTTTAATGTTCATAGTATTATAAAAAATAAAATATTTAACATGTTCAATTCATATATTATTAATTTATGTCTAGTAAGATTAATTTCAACATGTAAAATTAAAAATAAATTTTATATAATCCAATATTAAATTAATTATATTGTATTATACCAATTTTATTAAGGGTTGTTTTTCCAAACTTGTGACTTGTGACTTATAACTTAGAAGTGTTTTTTTAACTTTTAAGGAATTTAAAAATAAGTAGTTAAGTGTTTTTGTAAAACGATTTTTAAGTTATTAGAAGTGTTTCTCAAAATTGAATTCTAAGTCACTTTTAAGTTGTTGAATCTTGAAAAGATTATAAAGTATATGTTTTATGAAAGGGCATTGGGTTTTGAATATAGTATAGAGGTAATATTGTAATTTGTTTGGTCAAAAAGTAGATTTGAAAAAAAATCACTTTTTAGAAGTAAGTATTAGCTACTTCTTACTTTTTAACTAAAAAGTAACTTTTCTAAGTTGAAAAAAGTTTAGAGAAACACTAAACTGAGTAACTTTTAATTTAAAATTCTACTTTTAAGCAGGTTTGACTGACTTTTAAGTTTAGAGAAACACGCCCTAAATATTTACTAATAGCATGAAACTCTAAATAATTGCGTAATTTTAATTAAGCCCAATTGGAGAAATCTGACGTTTAAAATCAGCCCATTAACAATGGCCCAAAGAAATAACCCTAGTGCAACAGAACAAAACTCAGGGGGTGTTTCTCCAAATTTATGACTTGTGACTTATAACTTAAAAGTGTTTTTTTAAATTTTAAGGAGTTTAAAAATAAAAAGTTTAGTGTTTCTGTAAAATGATTTTTAAGTCATTAAAAGTGTTTCTCAAAATTGAATTTTAAATTATTTTTAAGTTGTTGAATAGTTGAAAAGATTATAAAGTATATGTTTTATAAAAGGGTATTTGGTTTTGAATATAATATAGGGGCAATATTGTAATTTGTTTGATCAAAAAGTAGATTTGAAAAAAAGTCATTTTTTAAAAGTAAGTATTAGCTACTTCTTACTTTTTACTTAAAAGTAGCTTTTTTTAAGTTGAAAAAAGTTTAGAGAAACATTAAACTAACTAACTTTTAATTTAAAATTATACTTTTAAACAAGTTTGACTAACTTTTAAGTTTAGAGAAACACCCTCTCAATTCTTCTTATCCAGTGATGTCGCCGCTTTCTCTGCAACTCACAAGTCACAAAATTTTTCTGTTCTCTGCAACAAATTCTCATTCTTGTTTTCATCTTCAACTCGATGGTGCAATCCGCCGTGACTCATGAACTTCAAAAGTGTATGCTGTATCTCCAAACTCATCATTTTCTCTTTCTTTTCTTCTCGTGTTGAGGAATCGTTAGAATCGGCAGATTCACCACCGATTCAGACGATTCAGAACCGATTCTTAGTAGGTTTCGATTCACCCATAGATTCGAATCTATATCAGGGTGAATCGAATCGTACGATTTGAATCGCGAATCGTACGATTTCGATGACTATGCTTTCCAGTTGTAACTTTTGAAGTCCAATAAAATAATTCCAAAATAAATTTACCCAAGCCCAATAAACCAATATATTTCTCCTCTTCTCCATCAGCCGCTCCTTACATACTAGTTCATCAACTCCATTGCTTCTGGTTTTCCGTACGTTCATCCCGGCGTACTAGACACGTATCAATTATTGGTATACATAATGTCTGTACCACACACACAAGTGAGCCGCTACCTTTTATATCTTTCCTATTTTAGAATCAATCATCTATATTAGAACCAATCTTCTGTATAAATAAATGTAAACTTCCCCGTGCAAAATACAAGTTAAATTTTTTCAATATAGTCTTATACTCCTTTTTAAAGTGTCTTTTTAGCTTTTTGTTGTATCTTTGTTTAATTTTGAAGTTAGATTATCAATGCGTTTTTCACCCTTTTTTCTCTCATTTCCCCGTGTATTATTTGGGAGAGGTTACATATTGCTTTGAAGTTTAGAGCTTTCACATTCTTATAAGTAAGAGTATATTGGGAAATCAATAAATTAAATTATTTAAGATTATAAATGAGGCTATTTCTACGTTCAGAAAAGAAAGCTAGGCCCTTAGGAGTAGTTCGGAGCGAACAATTTGTTTTTATAATAAGCCATTCGAGAGATGATTCTGTATTTAGTAGTTTATTGACTAAATTGTGAAGAAATATAATGGGATACACTTCAACTAAGGATAATTTAGGCCTAATGCATCATTAGTTCCATCAATTTGTCCCATTTCGCCAACTATCTCCCTGAACTGTGAAAAATTCATTGTAGCCCCCTTAACTTCAATCACCATTTTGGTCATGAACGCTGCATGTTAGCTTCTAGTTAGCATATCTTTTCAAAGATGTCATAATCTTGATTTTTCCTCTTTAACAATAAACTGATGCCCGGTGTTTAGGGGCAAACTGGTCCACTCTATCCAACTTGAAGGTGTTACGGGGACCTTCAAAGTCCAGGGGGGCAGAAGATGAATTGGGCTAAGTTGAGCAAGCTGATTATGAATTAGGCCAAAATTTAACTATTGAAGATAAACATAAAGTAGTCTTTAGTTGTGTGTACCATAAGTTCTTACATCCCAAAGCACTTTCGTGCTTCACACGTTCATTAATGACATTATTCTTGACTACGAGGGAGGGCCTGGTAGCAGCATAAGTTGTAAGCAATTCATTTGAAATTGACAGTCACCAATGGCCATTTCTCTATAGAACATGCTATATTTAAAAATTGGATAAACATTCTTCTTTATTATTTACAATCCTCTTTGTTCCAGGTGTTCGTGTGCTTGAGGATGTGTCTGATTCCAAGGTATTGTATGTCATTATATTGTACTAATTTTTTATTTTGTATCTTCAAGAGATTCCTTTTCTTGGTCAAGTAATGCTCCTTTTTTTCTAAGTATCGTTTGTTTAAGAAGTCAAAGGGAATCTGTAGTGCATTGATACTTTGCTATTTTGTTTCGTCCATTGGGATAATGTATGATATCACATATAATATTGTGTATAACAGTTGTACAAGAAAGAAGGCATAAAAGAAAAAAAATACAGAAAAATTGCTAAAAAGGGGTTTGGTTCATCTTATTTGAGATATTTAAAAAAATTGGGTAGATCAGAAAGATTGAGTTTGGGAAAGGGGTGATGCTACCTTTTCTCCTTAAATACTTGAAATGGAGATAATCCATTCTTGCTATGAGGTAGGTCCTTTAAAGGGCCTGAAAATATGATCCTTCCAAGGTCAAACAAGGGATTTTCATTATGATTGCTCTTATTTCTCCAGAACACCTATCTCTGAAGCTCAATGGTGACTTGTAAGAGATCACATGACCCCATTGTACAGTTTCTTTTCTTAACAACTCAGTTCTCTCATTGAATGTGATTCTTCTTTTAGAGATAAGGATCAACATAGAAAGCAAAGAGTCTTTATTTAGGGAAACTGTTAGATATATGCTTAGAATAAAGGGTAGAATAGTAATTAGAATAGGAGTTATGGGTTTAGGGATTTTAGGGATATATAAAGAGAGCTTAAGGGAGAGTCTAAGCAGCTTTGAATGGGTTTTCAAACTTTAAGCCTGGAAAAGGTGCATAGCCCTGGGAGGAGCCTAGCTCTGGGTTTGTTATCTTGCTTGTTCTTAGTTTATTATTGACTAATACAGGTTGTAATCCGTGCTTGAGTTATATTATATCAGTTATATCATTTCCAATTCATCCTTGAGCAGTTCTATATCTATTCTCTATCAGAAACCACCTAGTATGCAATTGTTTAAATAGTGAAAGAGCTACTACTATATAATTTGAAAAATCAAATAAAAATTATTGCATGTATAATGGGTAAAAATATTTTTCCTCATTTATTTTTCATTGTTATTTTGTGATTCTCTCATCTTTTTAGTTAAACTTATACATGTAAAAGATTTCATAATATATTTATTATCATGTATAAGTACTTGCAAATTTGAATGTAAAATAGGTAATCATTTGAAATTTTTTTTATCTTTTCAATCTGTACTTTTATGTTTTATGCAGCACTTGTACAAATTGGCAGACAATGAACCAAAAAGTCACTACCATGTTTTGACACTTTTTTTGGCTATTTTATTTAACTGCGTTGGGAAAGTAATTCTATGAGTTGATTTTGTACTCTCTTTAGAATGGCAAAGGCGCTATCGTAAAGGCTGTTGGTGTTATCGATACAAGTGCCGATGTTGTTTTTGAAGTAATTTTAAATGTTGATCGACACCAAAGATATGAGTAAGTGTCTTACATCTAGTTTTTTTACTGTTCTTTTAAATGGTTTTACATTTTGAAACCCTTAATTTCGCTTCACAAGTTGATATGAGAAAATGCTTGCAGGTGGGATACTTTGACAGGTGACTTGGAACTAATAGATTCTTGTGATGGACACTTTGATATAGTCTATGGGACATTTGACCCGAAATATCTTACAAGGTATTGTTGTTAGAAGTGTCACTAACTTAAGCGGAAATGTGCTCAACAATATCTCATAGTTTAGGGTGTATCATCTGAGGATTATGGTTCAATGTTTCATATCAGTTCCTTTCTTTTTTTTCCTAATGGAGTTTCATCTTTGGCTAATGAATCTTTATGTTTTACATTTCTTGCACAAGTTTTGAAAAGCATGTTTTCTGGAAAGTGGGTATGTATTACAAAATGATATAATCTGTATTGGATTGATACAAACTAAAGCAATCCTCAAGTGAGCTTTCAACCATACTATAGTCACATATTCTTCTCTTGTCTATATTTGATAGTTTGTGCTTTATTTATTGTTTTTGTGCACTTCTAGTTTGTTGCATGAGTTTTTGGTTTATAGGAAACTTTAAATTTATGATCATCTTATTTACGTAAATCTGAATTGTTACTTATATTCTGCATAGTTGCAGTGGCAACCTTTATTAAAATGAGTCGGGCTCTCTTCTTTTCTACTTATAAGTGGGTTTAATATTTTAAACTTAACTTATTTCAATGTTAATTTGTAAAGTATGTAGTATTGAATGGTATTGAATTGAACTTAACTAAATGTATTAAAAGTTGAGAAGAAATGGAACCTTAATTGGCTTTCTTTAATTTTGTTTGATCAACTCCAAAATGAGTGAAGTTGGCTTTTGTTGTTACCAACTTGTACAGTTTTCAGGTTGAGCTACTTTGTGTGGAATTTTGAAACTAGCATATTTGTTAAAGGAGTTCCTCTCCTCATGAATGGCTAGTGGTGCCGCACCTTGCCATACCCTAGGCAAGGTCACGTATCTTAGGCACTCGCCTAGGGTACATGCTTTTTTTTTACAATTTATGTCTGTTTAATCTCTGTACGTAACTTTTGGTTCCTTTTATTTTAGGGATTTGATTTCTTTCCTAATCAAGATACAAACACTTGCATAGATTCTTGTAACTATATTTGCAATTTGCAAAATATCTTCACATTGTAGCTTTTTAGCCTCTAACTACGTAGCTTTCCAAACTTCCACTTTCCTCTCTTGTTACCCTGCATTTTGGAGTATTTATCAATGATATAGCAGCAACATAAGTGAATCAAGGTGACTTGAACATGGCCCATGATGGTGACTTTGTCAAGAGGAGAGAGAGAAATCCGGATGTGAGGGAGAAAAATCCTGCATAAATGGAGATGCCACTATTAGTAAAGAAAGATGTAGTGGTGACAATAGGGATATGAGAAGTAGAGGCTTGGAGATGGAATGATGAAAATTTTAAAGATGATGGAAAGGAGGAGAGTGGAGATAGTTCATGTCTGCTGGATACTGACAAAAGGAACTTCTATGTTACATGCAGGAAGAAATTAAAGCAATTTTCAGTGAAAATTGGAGTCCAGAGGTCATAATGTATCTAGTCATAAGTCTGAGGATCACACAACAATTTACCTTTTGTAGATGTGAATTTTCCATATTATTGGCTCAATTCAAATTCTACCAACAAATAATCTCATGATTGTTGGTAGTATGCATGTTTTTTTAACTGAAATTCGAATCTACATGTTTCACCAGTGTATTTATGTAAATTTTGCTCTCTTATTGTGGTTTTAATTACAATATCTGAGTTTTCACTTCAGTAATGTTTGTACTGCTTCAATATGATCGGAAATCTCAAAGAATTACATATCCATTGCAGGTGGCAGTCTAAAAGGGATTTTGTCTTCTCTAGGCAATGGTTTTGTGACCAAGATGGAACATATAGTAAGCATATATAATTTTGATGGTTTTCATACATCTTAGTTACGTGCATGATGGTCAATATGGTTGTGGAACAATTTGGACTGCAACCATGGACCTGCCCTCTTATGTACACTACACATCAGAAATGTCATGTCATTGTCAGCACTATCTTTGTTCTTTGTTCCAATAGCTGCATCGCATTCTACAGTAGACCTGATCTCCGTTTACAAAAGGAAGAAAACCTTGGAGCAGCAGGAAAGCTGTATTATTGAAATTAGTTTTGTACTCTTGTTTGATTTATGGGGTTATCCATGGGCATGTAGGTGCTACTGGTGCAATGCAAAAGCGAACAAAACATAGTTTGCTGTATAGCCTGTATTCATTAAATGTTTGCTGAGAAGAATTCGTGAAACAAGTTTCCTTTTATGAGCTAAATATGACCCCACTAGCTTTGATGTGATGCTCATTGCTTGTGGAAAACTGTAAAGCACAATGAGTCTGTATATGCTACTCACTGTTTAAGTTATGTATTAATAATTATCTTGAAATATCTCAAATCATAAAAATAATTAAATCTGCCACCTGGCTGATACATTTTCATTTGACTCTGCAGCTATCTTGCAGTTTCCGGCTGTAGATAAGAAGCGACCTCCTAGATCTGGATACAAACGAACAAAAATCAACCGTAAGAGGATCCATTTGCTTATTTGAGTGTAGGAAGCATTTGTCATGATCTGCTGCAGCCTGCATAGTTTTCATTTGATCAGTGAATGAAATGCTATTGTTTACTTATTTCACTAGTCCCTGTGATATCAATATTAAATATGAAAGAAAAATTTATTTTTCATGTACAAACATCACTTATAGAATCACCAATTCACTGAATTAGGTTGGCCTCTCTTTTTATTTAGGTTTCAGAAAATATTATATAGCCTTGCATTTTTTCTGTATTTGGAACGTAGTTCGCTTTTTGCATGTGTCTGTGTAATATGGTTATTAACTAATTCCTGTGATCTTGTCTACAAACTTGTGGGTATTTGGTCGGGCTCTGTACTTCTTGTTGAGCTGTGCCTGTGAATTGATTCTGAATGTTTGAATCTGCACATGCGATGATAATTAATACTTTGGAAGCACATTTTTATGTATATTATTACATCTTTAATTGTGAATTCTATGAATTGCTTGAAATGGTATTTGATCATTGTTGAGACAAATTTAAGTCCCTATTTATAATATTTGCTTCAAATTATATCGTTCTCTTCCATGTTGGCACCCATATTATGTTCTCCAAATGAATGCTTGTGTGCATATGACCTTCTTTTGTTCAATAAACTTTCCTTATAGTTTATTTTCCTTTTCTCGCGCTTCTTACTTCTGTTAGAAAACTGAAGTAATGTATTGATTTTTCACATTGAAAGCTTCTGGGAGCCTTCATTGACTATGGATTTATTTTTTGACTGCCCCTTTTTGTTCCTTTATTTTCCATCATTGGGGTCGTTAGCTTCTACTTGGGAGATTAGAAATTTGAACACACCCATGGGTTCAAATTCCATGAAATGCATTCTGACACAAACATTAGAGATGCATGATAAAGGATGGTTTGGATGGAAGACAAATCGTAGCTCAAAGTTTGAAAAGACTATTCCTTATGCACTGTTGTCTCAAGTATCAGGTTTGTTCAAATATCTGCTCTTCTCCTTGTGTTTTATTTTATTTTTTTTTATCTACTGTTTGAAAGGTCAAGAATTGGGTGCTTTGAGATAGTAGTCTGATAAAATTCTGTAAAAATATCAATGGCAAGATCAACAAAATTATGTTTTTGGTCTTGAAAGTATGTCTTTGCAATATTTTTAATTTCTAAGTTTCTCTTCTATACAAAGTCAATTGGTTCAACAATTTATATGTTCCTTTAAAATTACAACATGAAGAATTTACGAAGATTAGCTTGAATTTCCTTTGTAACATTAGTCCTTGTTTTGTTGCATGGCTTGGAATCATTCACTGCCAGAACATGAAGTTATTTTCACTAGAATATGCTTGATTTTCCTTATGTTGAGAAATTTTAATTTGACATAAAGTTCTGTGTAATTAAAGAGGATTACCCTACATAAATTCGTTGGAATTTATTCAAGTTAATACATCTGGATAATTTTTTTTTATCAGAATGACAATAAGAATGTTGAGAGAAAGACTCAATATCTTATTCTGTAATTATGTGTTATAACTACATGAAACAGGATAAACAATGACAATTATTTTTTAGCTCAAATCTCTTAGTTTTCTTTTTGATTCACTTGCCTTTTGACTTTTTCCTTTATTAGTTTAATCAGGAGCAAGAACAATTTTCTTTTCTTTTCCAAATAGCATATATATATATATATATATATATATATATATATATATATATATATATATATATATATATATATATATATATGTGTGTGTGTGTGTGTGTA
>CATIWQ010930566.1:0-22408 GCA_949673415.1 Euphorbia schlechtendalii | reverse complement strand
CCTGATCTGCACAAGTGAGGTTCTTTAGGAAATGATTAAATTAAGTTGGTTCCATTTTGTGATTTGAGTTTATAGGCTTACGGCCTCCACTGAATGTCATTGTGTATTCTCGGGTTCACGATACACACACTCGCTGTGAACAGCTTTAAGAAAAACAGTGTAGTTGTAGCTACAACATTTGATGCAGGGTTTCAAACGTAAAACTTCATACTTAATTAAATAGCAATAACATGATCATCACATTTGAGAATTGCGTTGAAGTTCACATGGAACCAGGTAGCACATTGTTGTGAGCCAGGTGGTCATGACATGTAGAATAATTGTTTCATGATATATATATTTAAACAGTTACTTCATTTCAAATTGTTACATAAAAATCATGTTCTTTGAATGAAATAAACATAAACTATTTCATATGATATGGAATGCAAATCTTTTATTTTACATAGGAATATCTATTCCATGAAGACAAAATTAGAGTGGTTACAAAGACAATAGTTATATCACATTTCATGGTTTTTTGTTTAACTCTATTATGTTACCATGCAACTGTCATTTTGTCAATTAACCGTCACCTTAATGGAATTATAAATAAACAAGTGGTTGCGGTTAATAATAGTGAAGATAAGTAAGTTCAGATGATTCTAAGTTTTTCGTTAAACCGGATCTTGCACATTATCATGCTCCTTAGCCTACCCACAGGGTTGTTTTTTTATGTATACTAATACGGACTTCATAGAGTATAATATAAGGTTATGCATTTAATTTTGCACAACTGTTTATTTGAGAAGGTTTATGGTCACATTTTGGCCACGAAGTTTGACAGAAATTTACCAAAATTATCCGTGCAAAAATGAAGCTTTTTTGCCCCTTGAATTACCGGCGGCCATTTGTGGGTTTGAGTTACGTTAAAAGGGCTTTCTGCTCTTCTGCCAAAGGGGAAGGTGGGGTTTCAATGGTTCAAGGAGCTTCCAGGGGAATCGGCCTCGAATTTGTCAGTTTCTTTCTTATCTTATCTCCGGTTGCTCTGATTGCTTAGTTCCTTGAATTGTCATTTCATTATATCTTTCTTTATTTTGTATGTTGAGCAAAGAAGGTTTGATTGATAATCACTGATATTGAATCAAACTCGTAATTGATGATAACTTAAATTTGTGCTCTCATGTTATGCACTTTTCGTTTTCCAGATTGGAATATGGAAATGCTACTTGTTTCTGAATTAAAATACCTAAAGTCATATGGTTGAGGGATTAAAGAGCTGTTCGGCCCCCTGTAGTATTTCCTTAACGCCCTTCACACTTCATCTACTATTACAATCAACATTTTCCCCTGTTATATTACAACTTCATTCCATGCCAGTTCGCGTTTTTTGATGTTATGATATTATACAGAGCATTGTGTGGATAGATTAGGGGGCCAGAAGGGTCCTTAATCCTATACTTGAGAAATCAGCAGTTTAGCTGTCAAAGGAACTTGAGATTTTATGATTATATGTAAAATCAACTCACAGAAAGAAAGCCCTTGATTTTGTTGGATGTGTTATATACAGATTATAATTTCAATTCTATGAATCAACTTCAAAAAGATACTAAGTGTCTAGATCTGCCCGTTACAGGTTAAACAACTTTTAGAAACTGATAGAAAATCTCATGTTATCGCTACTTGTCGAAATCCTGATGGAGCAACAGGACTTCTTGATTTGAAAAACAGGTTTTCTGATCGCCTCAACATATTGCCATTGGATGTTACTGTTGAAAGTTCCATTGAGGTATCTCTACTAGAAATTCACCATTGTTGTCTTCTTTCGCTGTCAATTACTTTTCCTTATTCTTTTTATAGATATGTTCAGTTGAAATGCATTTAGTGTTCATGATAGTCCAATAGTGTAGGAACTTTAATCTTTTGCTTAAAATCAGAAAGTTTCTGAGTAGAACAGTTAGCTAATATTTTGGAGTGTAAATTCTTACATTATACTCAAAAGTAAAATTAACATAATGTCATACTCCAGGCATCTGCAATGTCTATAAAAGACAAATATGGCTCTCTGAACCTTCTCATAAATGCCTCGGGCATCCTTAACATTCCAAGTTTGTTGGAGCCAGGTATATATATGTGCTATTATTTCATTGAGGAATTAACTTCCCATGAAATTTATTATACAGGAAGGTGAATAAATTTGATTTGATTGGTTTCATTTGCAGAAAAATCCTTGAAGAAAGTAGAAAAGTCATCGTTGATGCGTTCTTATGAAGTCAATGCTGTTGGTCCAATTCTAGTAATTAAGGTATATGGCAACATTTTTGCTCATCTCCTGTCTTCATACTATACGATATGTCTTGTGAAGAACTCAGATGTAAATCGACTACTTTTCCTCAAGAAACTGCATTCTGAGATGTGATACACAAAAGATTATTTATTGTGAAGATATTTCAGTTTCATGTTTCATTAGGTTACATGATTATACTAATCAGATGATGGAAGAAGTCTTTTGATCTAATCAGCCTCTACTCTAGGATCAGTAAGAGAACAGCTTCTGCTATGTAATTTTGTTATTAGTTACAGATATTGTAAGCTTCTTAAGTACAAACAAAATTAAGTGGCTTCCTGAAACAGAATTGTTGGAGAGAAATTTTTGCATTATACAAACAAAATTACCCCAATTGCCTACCAAGGCTCCCGCAACGAAGTAATTGGAAAGGATGCATCACAATACAGTTCCATTAATAATAGTTTTCTTCATAGCTCTTTGCTGTTTAAAAGTGTGATGTAGATGAAATGATGAAATATACGTTGTTTGCTATTTCAGCACATGTGGCCTCTTTTAAAAGCTGGCGGGGGCTCAGGGATTCAAAGAGATGTGGCAGTGGTAGCCAATTTAAGTGCGAGGGTGGGATCTATTGGAGATAATCGCCTAGGTGGATGGCATGCTTACCGCTCCTCAAAGGCTGCGTTAAATCAGTGTATGATTCTCTTCTATATATCCTAGGCCTTTTTGGTGTTCCTTAACCAGCTTCTGTGTCCATTGATTTGAAATTCTCGTACATGAAATTTTAGTAAGGTGAAGTTGTGATTCTACTTCCTCGATAGTCGATAACGATATGTGTGTATTTAGTACTTGACCTATGAAATCTTTTGAGGGTAGAAATGGTAGTGTAGAAATGAAGAAATTGTAAGTTTTTGAATGGATTTGTGATTTTGGTATGCTTATCTTGGTTGATTAATGTATCCTTCTTAAACTCTTCTGCCCCAGATTCCATATTAATTTGATTTCTTAATTTCTGTTTATGATAAGACTTGTTTCTGCAAATATAATCAGTGACGAAAACAATATCATTGGAGTTTGCGCAAAAGAAAGAACCCATAGCATGCATTCTGTTGCACCCCGGCACAGTGGACACAGACCTATCAAGGCCGTACCAGAGAAATGTCGTTGAAAGCAAGCTTTTCACGAAAGAGTTCTCTGTCCAAAAACTCTTAAACATCATCAACAATACAACCTCCAACGACAATGGCAAGTTCTTTGCGTGGGATGGCCAGCAAATTCCTTGGTGACTCATCAACTAAGTATTTCTTTTATGTTTTGACAAACCGGAGATTTAAGAGACCAAGTTTTGAAACCATGACCTTGTACCTTGTTTATTAAAGGTGCTGGTTATCACTTCTTCCAATTAGTTAATCCTTAACATTGCATTGTATAACACAGTCTTGACACACCATGCAATTCATCAATTCACAACTAAATAATTTTTTTTATTTCTTCTAATGAATCCCATGCCCATATTTGATTAGAGCTTTAATTTACTTAGGACACTAGATGTGTAAGGCCCTGTTCTGTTCTACTACAATTCAGTTAAGTTCAACTACGTGTAGTTATAAATTTACACAGAAACAAGTTCAGCTCAGTTCAGCTTTTTCAGAATCTGAAGAGAACAGGACTTAATTATGACTGTTATACTAATCGAGGTGCAGTTTGGTTGTTAATTCTTCAGTAGCTAAACGAGATAGAACAGTAATTACGAAGCACTTGGGAATGCTATGAAAAATAAGAGCTCAATTCATTTATTAAAAATTTAGATCCATCTGGAAACAACATACAATGCATTGGACTGTTTTATTCAGTTTCTTTCTAGGTAATGCAAACGGCCTCATTTAATCTAGTGAATCCTGCAAAATCAGAAGAAAAATCAGTTCTTATTCCTAAAACACTACTAAACTGACTGTCGAAGTGGAGTAGAAATAAAAGAAAGGAAAGGTAAGGTGGAGAGTTACAGTTGGCAATTAGACGGGGAAACCAACTTTAATGTTGCAAGCAGAGGGAGTCTTGGTGAGGAACTGATGTTTGATTCCCAGTGATTTAGATGCACCTGCAAATAGCCTTGTTTTCACAGTTTGAGCAGCATGCTTGAGAGGGCTTTGGATCCCTGCCACACAGGCAGCAGCCTTCCTGGCTGCTTCCCTAACTCTGGCGAGGCACAATACGCTCTTCATTATCAGTTACGTAATCCGAGTGTTTGTTGGAAATGAAAAAAACAGTGACTTTGAAGTTGAATTTGATGAGCCAACTGCAGAGGCTGATTTGCATTGATTTCTATTTCTGTGCAGCCTACATCCTTTTTGTGGCCTATCTTCATAATGCAGTGCAGTTCTAGTGTCATTTTCACGTTTAAATTATTTAGCATATCCTCCTGCATTTCAGCTTGTTATGACACTTGAAAGACAGAGAATACAAGGAACCGAAAAAATGGCTAAAATTACAAACTCGAAATCTGTTATGCTAGGGTCCTTGCTTGATTAGTTAGTTATAATATATTTATGGTTTTTCCGACTTGATTGGCGTAAAGATGCATGCGTTAGTGACATATATGCCCAACAAAATCTTCAAGACACAACTCAATCGGCCAGCCATTTCAGCAGAATCTATTCTGCATTTGCAATCTTGAACTTCTTAGGGTCTGTTTGAGCATGCGTTGAAAGCTGGTACTGAAAAAAAGCTACCATTAGGCAGCTTTTTCACGGAGCATATTCTATGGTTGATTATATATTTTCAGATTCACTATCACTTAATTCCGAATTTAGTTCATGTTGTCTTAAATTTGCCAAATTTTTTTTAACACAAATGAGCAGCATGTGAACCTCGCACTGTTGCAGTGTAAGCTTGGCATTTCAACATGTATAAATTCAGAAAATGTTTCAAGATTGTGGTTAATTTGACGACTGCTTATTGGTTTTATTGTTGATGATTGGGTTCAATAAAGCCAGAGATATTGATAATGTTGTTTATGTTTTTGAACATCGGTGAACAGATCAATAATTATCCATCTTCAACACACAATAGAGTGTAACGTCCTGTCTGTTTCTTTGAATGAGTAATATTTGAGCGCCACAACCTAAAATTGACAAACAGTTTCATGCATTGTTAACAAAATATATTCATTTTCTAATTGACGGTGTATGTATTTCATGTTTTTTTTTGTGTTGTTAAATGGATAATTAAAACACTAAAATTAAATAGGATATACACCAAACAAACGAATATTGAATACGTCAGGTATCAAATAGGTAAAAAGTGAATGCATCAAACACCGAATAAACAATTTTGATAGGACAAATACAAAAAGCGTGTTTGAATTATAAAATAAAAACAAAGAAGGTATTTAAGTTCTTTATAACAAAGTCACTCTCTCCAATTGGAACATTGATCCTATACATCTATCTTAGCTATTTATAATTAGTATTCAATATTTTTATTAACTATTGTTGTAATTTATGATAATTTATAAAATTAGGAAGCACGTACAGAGAGAATAAAGGAGAAGGGAAGCAAAAAATGTTTTAGATTAACTTTGGACAAAAAATGTAATGGGTCAAAACTTGAACCTAAACTTTGTTGGCAAAACATACTATTTTTGACAATTTCCATTGCATTTACACACTTTTATTCCTATTATTAGATTGTTAGACTCGGTCAAAGAAAATGTTTAATGAATGATATTTTGCCAAATTATTTGATTTAAAAATATAATATTAGGTTAGCACCTTATTTATAGCATAAATTTCCATATCTATTGGACAGACTAAGAGATGAAATTAGGTCAAATGGATATGTTATTCTCTCAATTCATGTGCAGTGTCTACCCTAACTTTCATAAGTTTTAAATAACAGAAATATCGTTCATCGCATTAACAATAAATTAACACTTTTCAAAACCAGTTAACCTCAAGATCAAGCTCGGACATATAATTTGGGGACCCCAGAATTATTACTTTAAAAATTGATAAATATAGTCCTTTAATGAAAAAATAGTAAAAAATGCTTACTTTTATGTAAAATGTAGGATTGAACTAATGCCAATCTAAATCATAATTCAAGCTTTTTACTAATTGATCTAACATTAATTAATGTTTACTTTATCTTTCTAATGATTATAACTAAAATGTAAACGAAAAAAATAATTTGAAACGTTTTCGGTTATGGATCCTAGATGGTGGCACTTGTTGCACTGCCCCAGGATCGGCCCCACTCAGGATCAACAATAGCAAAAGCTAGATTAATTCTTACAAAAAAAGCTAGATTAATTGATATGAAACACTGAATTGTCAAAAAGAATGGTTCTCTTCAAGTGTGAGCAACTACCCTCACATTTCCGAATTGAACTCGGTGACTCAGCAACCATTTTCCGTGCTAAATCTTGAGATCGTCGAGGAATTAGGAACTTCATGCAAAATCTGAAATTAATTTCGGGTTTCTATTAATCGCAGTTTAAATTGGCCCAGAGATTCGTAATGATTTTGTAAAAATAAATAAATGTAGGAAACATGCCACTACTTATATATATAAGATGATGTCCAAAAATTTATGATTCAACACTACAACTTGGGCTTTTCGAAAACCTTTTTTATTAATAAACATAAAAGAAAGGAAAAAATAATTTATAAAATAAAGAATGATATGGTAATAAATTTATAAAAAACTAATTTTAAAATGATTGATATAGTATTAATTTCGGCCTTCAATATAACAAAAATATATATTAGGTTGTTGTAATATTAAATTATTTGAAATAATCAATGGTAGGGTAAATTAGTAATTGCCTTCCAATTTTAATGTGGTAAGGCAAGTTTGTTAAGCTAATTTGTCATCTGGTTAGTGACCAGCTGTCTAGATTTCTTAGTATAAATTGATGATTTCTACAACATTGAAAGGGTATTAAAATTCATTTAATTTGAATTTCTATCTTTATTTTCTCCTCTTAAAACCTTCTCCAAATACTTTTTCCTTCTTCCTAACCAACTCTTGACTCCTAATTTCTATTTCTTTATTCTTTTGTTCCTAAAATTCCTAAAAATAGTCAAATTAAAAACATTTCATTGGTATCAAAGCAAGTAATAATCTGATTCAGTTTTTACCACTTGAGCGATAATGAGGCGCGCAGTTTCGACTTCTTAGATTTCTAAAGCCACTACCAAAAACTTTGACTGCATGCAACAATATCAAGAAATTGAAAAGGAAATGAAGAGATAATCATCAAGGAAACCCAAGAGCAACACAAAAATGAAAGGAAAAATAGTCACTTTCAAAAAAATGATCAATAATTAACCGAACAAAAGCACTATGATATTTAAAAAACTACTTCAAATGAATAGAAGATAAAAGAGAGTTGAAAAATTTTCAAACCCTTCATCAATAGCATCTCAACTATTTGATAAAAAACACCAAATTAAATTGGAGAATGAGAACCTCTATAAAAATGCTTTGTTCTTTATTTTCTGAAACGCTTCAAGTTTAAGAATTGAAACAAAAGCCTATTTTACGGACACCCATCCTCAAGAATATACACTTGAAAGAGCGCATAAAGAAAGGAAGTATTATCCTCCCACCCGTGATGAATTTCTATTCAAGGTGATAATGAATGATTAAAAACTTTTACGCCCATCTAATAGAATGGATAACTTTGAGGATGTTTGTGATGTTCCTTTCAAACTCAACCTCACTTAAATAATGAAAAGTCCCTAATCTACAAATATACATTCACCATATCAACCTCTCTAAGCTAGAAATTTTAGATTTTAGCTAGGGTAAATTAGAGCATCTCTAATGGTACTCTATATGTAGAGTATATTCTATATTTGGAGTAGGGTTGAAGTTCAACCCTACTTTAAATGCAAATGTCTAATGCATAGTTTGTCTCTTGAATTTTGCCTCAAAAGTCAAACGACCCTTGAATTTTAAAAACACTTTGCTACCCCCTGAACTTGAAAAAATGCATTAATTTACCCCATGATTTTCACGTGTCAACTTCCAGCAGAGAGAGAAAAATGACATATTTGAAAAGTCAAACCACCATAAGGTGGTATGTGGAATTTAGGAGGTAAATTGGTTTTTTTACAAGTTGAGGGGGTAACCGGGTGCTTTCTATAGTTAAGGGGGCCATTTGCCTTTTGAGGCCAAGGTCAAGAGACAAAACATGGATTAACCATACTCTAAATATAGAGTATGACATGAGATACTTCAAATATAAAGTATCGCATGTCTTACTCCATATTTAGAATAGTATATATTATTATTATTATTATTATTATTATTATTATTTTGAGTTTAATATTGTTTTATGGTTTAATGCATGTTTCTCCCCGAGCTTGACCTCAAAAGTCAAATGATTCCTTGAATTTTAAAAAGCATTCGGTTAGCCCCTTAACTTGTAAAAAAGCACAAATTTTCCTCCCGAAATGTCACATGTCACCTTTTGGTTGGTTTGACTTTTCAAATGTCAATTTTTCTCTCTTCACCAGAAGTTGACACGGGGTTATCATGGGAAAAATTGGTGCTTTTTTTACAAGTTGAGGGGGAAAACGTGTACATTTTTTCAAGTTCAAGGGGTAACGAGGTGTTTTTTAAAGTTCATGGAGTTATTTGGCTTTTGAGGCCAATTTCAGAGAGGTTATTTGGGTTATGAGACAATGCATTACTATGTCCTTTTCACATTTAAATTACTCTCTCCGTCTACTAAATATTATCGTTTTAGATAGATTTTGATGTCTCTTTTTTATTGTCATTAGTATTTCTAATGTGCTTCTTCTCTAAGTTTTCCAATCCCACCCCTATTAATTTGTTCAACTTTCAAGATAACCATATTTTAATCTCCAATAACAAGATGAGAAGACTATAGGAATCAATATTTATACATATTAATGAAATCTTGAAAATAGAGTAGGACATTTATAAAAAGGTAAATTAGTAAATCAACTCATTCGGTTTATTGTTATCTTAAAAATTGTGAATTGGTTAAAACGACAATATTTAGCAGACGGAGGGAATATAATATTATGACACTTGAAAAATGTAGAGTACAAGGAACCAAACATAGCTGAATTAAGGAGGCGAACTCGAAATCTTTTATGCTGAGAAATTTTAATCTCCTTACTTTATTGGTTAGTTATAATATATATTTATGGTTATTCCGCATCAACAGGATTTTTTATGACACTTTATTGAAGTACATTTTTTTTCCGAAATTTTGTGACTACTTAAAAGTGTTGACTATTCGTTGTAGTATTATTAAAAAACGTCTAAAATCTTACAAGCACATTATGTTTTTATTTTAGCTGAATGAATAGTGTCATTGTCAAATAATGTTCAATTGAATACACATAAACTTCATCAATGCTTCAGTGAGATAGTTAGAAAAAGTTCTGCCTGCTAGTTAGGCGTATTATAAATATGCTGATAGTTGATGCTCTTAAATGTTTTGGAAACAAGAACAGAAATCGAAGCAAATGCTAAGCCCAAGAACTCGCTTAAATTAGGTCTTGAATTGCGAGCTTTAATTAGAACTCTCAAGATAGTTTCTGGACATGACGCTTTGCCATCTTATTAAAAGATAAGAAAAAAAAGAACATGAGCATGAACAAAATGTTAAATATTTTCTTCAACCAATCTGGCAAGTGTAAATGCAAAACTTTCAGAATACAAGCTAAATTATGAAATAGGGAGAATACAACTCACCATGCATATCACAAATATTATATATATCAACGCAAAGAAGTGTTTTGCATGTA
Source organism: Euphorbia schlechtendalii (assembly GCA_949673415.1). Classification (NCBI taxonomy): domain Eukaryota; kingdom Viridiplantae; phylum Streptophyta; class Magnoliopsida; order Malpighiales; family Euphorbiaceae; genus Euphorbia; species Euphorbia schlechtendalii. The sequence continues at coordinate 12,352 of CATIWQ010930566.1, read as the reverse complement.
TAAGTATGTATGTATGTGTCTATATATATATATATATATATATATATATATATATATATATATATATATATATATATATATATATATATTTCATTCATAATTAAATTGAAGAAGCCAAAAACCGCTCGATTTTATAAAAGTACAGAACGAAAATTAAGTGAGATCATTCTCATCAAGCGGTTCATCTAGGTCATCAGAAGCAGCAGGCTTGAGTGCAGTGACATCTCCAGTTGGTAGCTTTCTTGCAAGCTTAATTATCTGCAAACCAACCACTGAAAAGGTTTAAACTGAACAACCACCACTTTAGCTTCGATCGGATTTGTAATGAATGATATCCTGTCCTGACCTAATATCATCTCTTATGTAGTTAACGCTATCTGGTCCACTTCATGACAATCAAAGATGATAATTTGCATACAAGGCAGGCTACTACGGTCCTAACTCTTGTGGTCTGCTATATGAATGAATAGTTTGCCTTTCAAGTGCCAATGCATTCACAAACTTCTCGCAAATACTTGACTAGACTAAATAAAAGATGATGTCTTGTTATGGATTCAATTCTGATACACCAACACATCAGTCTTCCCAATAATCTCTCATTCTTTGATTAGTACACTTTATTCTCTCATGTGAGCAGAGAGCAGCATGGTTCGAATATGACCAACTCTTTTAAACACAGAGTGATTCAGGGTAGTAGGTGGCTTAAGCTTTATTCAGGAGTTCAGGGAAAACAAACTTATCATTTATCAAATTGATGTCTTTTGCCTAAAAATGGAAGCTACTCACTTCATCCTACGAATAAAAGCAATAAATTGCCTTTTCGATGTTCATAAAAAACATGCACAACTTTGGTGTCAAACTGATTCTGATTTGTTAATTTAATAAGCTTATTAATAGGGTTTCATTCATAAGTAGAAGCTCCGAAAAGATTAACACTGTATTGTTCAACTTCCAAGAGACAGATAATGTCTTCCTAACTCTTTTGCTATTATTCATCTGAATTAAGAGACCAATTTAAAACTTTAGTTCCTGATGTTTTTGTTCATCCCATAAATCACTCAATGAATTCTAATCATTCATATACTTTAAATTGATCAAACAAGTATAAGCATAAGGGTTAATTAGGAAGTTCAAGCAATATATGAGAAAAAGAATTTGTGCTTATATTTGTAGGACAGTGAAAGTATCAGATAAGTTGCTTCTAGATACATGCTGTAAAAGTTCTTTGCCTGGAAGTTGAAAACTAGTGCACGTCAAACACATACGCATCATTCTTAATAAGATGGTTATACTCATTTAAAGTAAATAGGTTAAGCATAAACACGTACCACATTGTCAAGATGTTTAATAGTGCTAGATTGAGCTATACGCTTGATCTCTTCAATATCGCCTTCAGTATAAGCAGCAAACAGTTTACTGGCACATCGATTCTGATCACTGCTCAAAAAAGCATCAACCCTGGAAAGACGAAATATCAGTATATTAATTACTAAAAAAACATCATAAAGATAAATGAATAAACTATGTGAATTCTTACTTGTATTGCATAAAGGAGTTTATCTGTGTTTATACAAATGGACTGAATCTAAACTATTAGGATTTATATATATGGCCATATTAATTAAGAAATTTCATCACAGTTTAAGCATCATCACACATTAGGAAAAGCTTGAATCATTAATCATAAAAAAACACTGATAACTGACCAAGAGCGAACTTGGGATATATTTCTGGAAAAAGCAAATCAGGACTAGTAACATTTCAATATTTATAGTAGGATAGTTTCTAAAACAAAGAACATTGAACAAATGAAACCCGGCACAAGCATGAGACTTTATCGCAACACAATGAGTGGTCCATCCGAGTAGATAGACAACATATCTACATTAGTCCATCCGATATTATAGTCTAGTTTCTATTTTTGACTTTAGCTGATTTTGTTTCTCCCAATATACTCCAATATAATGTCCAATGTTGTATCCAAAATATGGAAGAAATTTATTAATTTAAACCACAAACTGGCCTATAATGAACACAATTAAGTAGGGATACATAAGAAAAACTATATGTTAATTTGTTTCCTCAATATGTTATTGAAATTAGACAATCTTTCAGGGATAGAGGGAGTAACTTTGCAGTTTCTTTGTTTTTTTCTTCTTGACTTCCATAATGTATATCGTTTGTTGATGATGAAATGCACAAAACATGTAAATTCCAAATAAAATAAATCCCTAACAAAAATAAACTCTGCAAAAATATCTGAAGGTAACTGTTGATATCCCGAAAAAACCATAGGAAATAAAAATTTGTAGCATACTGTGATAGATAGTGAGATCAATTTAGATTTTTATATTTGAGACTTCTTAATGGATCCTCCGTGATCTGTCAAACTTACTCTAGCAATTTAGACAGAGAGACCGCCACAAGTTAGAAACAAAACCAAAAAGCCTTCAATAAAGTTGACAATGTCATTAAGTGTGCTTTAGTGCACTTTAACCATTAGTTGAAAGGTGAATATCATAGAAGACTTTGATGAAATCATTATAGAAAAAACAACTCCTTTTTTGGATGCTGACCTAGTGAAGGAGTAGCTCAAGGGGAGGGTTTTAAAAAAAATAAAGAAAAAAGTCGATTGCATCAAGCAAGAGAAGATTGGTCAAAATGACAAGTTTTGATAGAGAGAAAAAACAAATACCGGAGAACAAGAAAACAATATCAGTCTTTAACCATTTGGTCAAAGATCATTATCCGAGCCCACCTACACAATATGCATTCCAGCAAAAATAGCTCTAAATAAGCCATAAACTTAACAATGAAGATTATATATCGTAATGATGTGTTGAAGCAAACACACCATGATTTCTCCGCTTTGTTTGCTAGTATGATACTTTGATGATATCCATGTAACAAATTCTTAAAAATCAGCCAAGGCTAAGGGCAGAAAAAGTACTAACACGTTTTAAAAGACATAACAAATCAAAACAAAGGAAAAAATCACAAACAGCTATTATCAGCTTCAATAATTCATTTCACTTATTTTGAGTACAGGGTAAGTGGTATTATACTGCTACTTATAAAGAAAACAGATGTCGAAGATTTCATACATTGTGCTCGATAATGGAAGTATCAAGGACTGGAACTTACAGTCATTTATTGACAACAGAACAAACTTAACATGCATAAGAGATGTTGTGCATGAAAGATGAAGATAATTCCAATATGGCACATATTAATTTTTCATTCACAAATTCCAAATAATATTTTCTTGCTAGAACAACTCTAATTTAGCACACTTACATTCAGAGATGCCATAAGAAAAATTTACTTACTGTGAACAATCATTGTAGCATTTTTCTGCTTGCTTGAAATCATCAGCATAAAGATACACTATAATTGCACTGAGATATGCCTGATAAGAACACAGATATAGTAAATGTGGAGATGTGATAAAAAAAAATTTTACAATACACAAGAGTAAACATGTGTTGTAGTTGATGTAAGTCCACAATTGTAATTCAAATTGAACAGACAGGAATAAGAGAAACAAAAAACAACTAAAGATTATTTGATGATTTCCACACCTTGCACTGGCTGTTTGTGGCATTGCTTTTATCAGCTGCTACACCCAATCTCAAAAATAACGCTGCAGCATCTGTGTACCTACATACATCAGAACCCATAAACTTAACCAATTGTATTCATCATGAAAATAATAGCACCAATTCAATTCTATTTATGCACATGCTAACAGAAAATAGCAGCCAAAAACAACACTCCATTAAAAAAAACAAACGCTTCCATATATTAGATAAGCGCCACCCATAGCCACAAGAAAATAAACCCAAATAAGAGGGGTTAGCACAAAAATAGTAAAGATCAGCAGTTAAATCTCATTAAGGCTTAATCAGAAATATGTCATCACAGGATGTGCATGGATATATGCACTAGATTAACAGATATAAAAAAAAAAGATCTCGATGACAACTATACATGATGCTGACAAATTATTTCAGTTCCAAAAACTACTTCATTTGTTTAGTTTATTGAAGAAAATGCTTTATCAAGTAGCTAGTGTTACAAAACTAGAGCCACCAAAGATCTCTATGGTAGTACTAACTACTAACATGGATTCGACAGTTTATGAAATTAGAAGCTTCCACATAAAATAAAAAATGAAAGAGATATCAGGCAAAGTATTCTGATACGGATGTTTTTAACTTTTGTTCTCCTTAAATTGAGGTTTATAGCACTCTAGTTTGTTTTTTGAGGAACATTCTACGACAATCTACTTGAAATTGGATACTTCCACAGATCTGAAACACATATACCAATACCAATGACTCCAAAAAGATCCTATCTCTACCTATTTTTCCTTTTCTTTTCAGGTCCAGCAAATTTCTTACCTGTTCATTCGAAGCAAATGCCATAGAAACGGAGCAATAATTCATAATTCATAACAGTTAGACCGCTCTAGTTCCAAAAGGCAGTTATCATAATTTACCAAGCATAACAACTAGGATATCTCCACCAAAATAAAGTACGGATAAACCATCTTTAAAATGGAACTATCTTCACAGAGTAATACAAACAGTAAGTATATCACAATCACATCCTTGTGTTAGCATAAATTAGGAAAGAGAAAGGAATTTAAAACAATATATATAATTATCAAATCTATAAACAAATGTTAACCTCTTAACATTATAATCACAAAAGACACCCACGAGAAACTTGATAGTGGCAATTTCTGCTGTATCTTGCTCGAAAAGAAAATGCATCACTTACTTTTCAAGCTTTATATAAACACTAGTACCAGCGCGGTATAAATCAAAGGCCATTTGGTCCCTGCCATCCTCCTCGAGAATAGCACATGCATCAATATACAGTTGAATGGCAGCATCAGGCATAGCATCTTCAAGAGCACTGTCATATAACAATATATATATTTCAACTACATTTGAAAGACAATGTAAATTAGTTTGGTTAGTTAAACACTAAAACAGCAAAAGCTAAATGTCCCAAGTTTTACATTTTCAGCATAAAAATATTGCATGAGCTCACAAAAAATTCTATTGGTTAATATATTGGGTTATGTTAGATAGCCTATCACACATTTCAGGGTTGACACATCTACAGTTGCCAAGTATAAATGCAAATTATAAGAAAAACAAGGACAAAAGATTTGAAAAAGGTGAAGAGAAATCAATGCAGCTAAGGAACTTCAAAAACACCCATTAGTCGTCGCCACAGCCCGCATGCAACCATGAAGAAAATACAGAGGAAAGAGTGAGAAAAAGTCTCAAGAAGTAAGAAACAATTATATCATGCTTAGACCGGATTACAAGTAAGACATGTTAGCATGTCAATGCAATATTTGATTGTACACCCCCATATATCATTGGTTCAGTAGCATAATAAAGCCACACGCTTGATTGTGATACACCAACAAACAAGCAACAAATCTATCCATTCAAGATCATATTTGAAAATTGATATAGTTTTTCGAGAACCTTTAAACAGTCCATATTTTTTCACATAAATCTATTTTAAAAGATGGAAAGAGTAGATTGCAAATGCTAAATGGATTCAGAAGAAGTGACAAGTCCATGTAAGATGATAGCAAGAAATTTCAGTCACTAATAACAGCCTAAACTAAGTTTACCGAGCAGCTTTTGCTAGAGCATCCGATGCAGGCTGTGATCTCCCACATTCAATATACAGCTCAGATGCCCTCCTGTAAAGATCAGCAACTTCATTCCAGTTTGCTAGTTCCTTTGCTAGACCAGCAGCAGACTCCATATGCTTAGCTGCATCCCAGGGGCTACATGTTTATAAAGGATATAACAAAAGGCATCACACGATTTCCAATCAAACTGCAATGAGCATATGAGCCAAAGGCTATTAAAAAATTCAAGGATACGAAGAGAGCATCTCCTGCCCTTTGGAAGCCTTTTCAAATGCTTCTTTAGCTTTGTCATACTTCTTGGCAACCCTGTAGGCATTAGCTACAGCAGAACCGTCAGACTCAGTTGTCTGTTTAATCATAATCTGTTTGATTTCCAAGTTCATAATACATAAGAAACTACTAACCAGCTTGCTCATACAAAAGAGTGGCACTTCTCCAATCAGCACTCCACCTTGTGAGACTCAATTTTGTTCTAAAACAAGGACATGATGATTATGATCAAATCAATAAATTGAGCAAGAAGAACAGTCACCTTTCTGTATTCAAAGTGAAGCAAAATCTTATGTTTGTTTCTAAGAAATGGTGAACAACTCAATCAGACAATCTTCAAAAAATGTATTTATCTCATTGGTAGAATTCAGTAAACACAATTCAGAAACACCGTCACCGATAAGAGAATGGAAAGTACAATTGGGCACATAATCAACTAAAGAAATGACTGCTAAAATCGAATAGGAATCAGCTTCGATATAATGCCATCACAAGAAGCTTTTGCTAACTAATAATTAAGGAAAGACAGATCCAATTGATCATTGTTCATAAAAAAAGAAAGAGGATCTCCAAAAGAGAAGGATGATGAGCAGTGATATATAGAAGGAGAGAGAAGAAGACTCACAGCTTATCGGCCTTAGCGATCAACTTGGCGGGATCGGAAGTAGACATGGTGAAGACTCTGCTACTACGTGAAACCCAAGCGCAGGGAAGTTTTCTTCTGCTTCGACTGACAGCGCACTATTGTAAGCCTTAAATGAATTACGTTATTTACGCTTTCTTTCTTTCTTTTTTCATTTCCCTTCTTTTCTATGAAATTAGCTATTATTTTTTCCTGGAAAAAATATTGAATATTAAGATATTTATAAATGAATGAACCCATCCATCGTTGCAACTCGAACTAGGCTCTACCTTCCTTACCTATATTGGAAATTTTAATGGAGGTGTGACCACCATGCATTCTTTAAACTAGTGGTTATTAAATATCTTAAATATAATGTTATTGTTTATGACTTTCTGAAAATATTCAACTTTTGATTGTATTAAGCATTTAAGTGAATTAATTAATCAGAAAATTGTGTATTTTATTTTGAAATGATGGAATAAAGTTTGTGTTTAATCTTGCGACCAAAACCGAAATAAAAAAATGACATGTGTTCGAAATTGAAAATTCATTAAATCGAATATATCCATCACTATTGGAACACGATTTCTTTTTTTACTTTCATATCGACTAATTCAGATTCGAATAATGCAACAACACAGTTAAAGGAGCAACCTCCCAACCCAACTCAATTAGCTCCTTACAACTCAAGGTGTGGATAAAAAAGAGTACATACTTTCACCTTCAATATAAAGCCAAAACACAATAAGCTTATTATATACTATAACAAATAAAAATGCTTAAATTGTGATATCACAATTTTTCCTTGGAAGCGGTGGTATATATATACAACAAAATCATATTAGAAATAAAAAAAATGCATTTTCAAGTTTCAACATTCTTAATTGTCATTTTGTTAATTTTCAAAATTATAGAGTTGAGTCCGAAATAATAATGGTTATCTTTATTCACCTCTACATGGATCATCTCCAAGCAAATCTAAGTCGAAATGTTGATTTCCTTTTTTTTTTTTGTAAAGCAACTAATACACACCAATACTTTTTTGTGGTGAATTAATGCAATAAGAAATCTTAAAATAGAAAACAAAAACATCTATATTAAAAAGAAAACAACGATACCGTTGTAGCAATGGCGAAAGTAAAGCAATTAGCGAGTATGTTTCTGATTCTCCTCTTGTCTATTACAACAACTTGGGGTGCTGCAGATGACAATGCAGTTTCAAAAGCCTTAATTCAATGTCTTCAAAAGAACACAACCCCTCAAGACAAAGTTGCAGACATTGTTTTCTCAAAGACAACTCCAAACTACACTGCAGTTCTGAATGCATATGTCCGCAATGCCCGAATGAACACTAGCGAATCCCCCAAACCCGTCATCATCATAACCCCGAAACAGATAAACCACGTCCAAGCCGCTGTTATCTGCACCAAGGAAGCCAAGTTTCAGCTCAAAACCCGCAGCGGCGGCCATGATTACGAAGGCCTTTCATACACCTCGCCCAATCCCTTTTTCCTCCTCGACATGTCCAATATTCGGTCTGTTCAAGTGGATGTTGCCAAGGAGTCTGCGTGGGTCCAAGTGGGGGCGACACTTGGCGAAGTTTACCACGGAATATGGTCGAAATCTAAGGATCATGGATTCCCGGCAGGGGTATGCCCTACAGTTGGTGTTGGGGGCCATATTAGCGGGGCCGGATACGGGACAATGATTCGGAAATACGGGTTGACTGTGGATAATTTGCTTGATGCGCAAATAGTTGATGTTAATGGAAAACTTATGAATAGAAAAGAAATGGGAGAGGATTTGTTTTGGGGTATCAGTGGAGGTGGAGGATCAAGTTTTGGGGTTGTTATTGCTTACCAAATCAAACTAGTTCCGGTTCCTCCCACGGTTACTTTCTTCAGAATTGATAAAACTATCGAAGAAAATGCAACGGATATGGTTATGCAATGGCAAGAAGCCGCTCCGAAAACCGATCCAAATCTGTTCATGAGAATGCTTGTCCAGCCTACACAGCATAAAGACAAGTTGACAGTTAAAATATCAATTTTGTCCTTGTACTTGGGGACTCCTGATACTCTATTGCCCATAGTTTCAAAGGAATTACCGCTTCTGGGATTAAAGGAGGAGGATTGTAAAACCGGAACTTGGATTCAGGCGGCTCTATGGTGGGCCAACTATGACAATTACACTACAACCTCCCCCGATATTTTACTCGATCGAAAGCCTTACACAGCCAATTTCCAGAAGAGGAAATCGGACTACCTGCAAACTCCTATACCGAAACAAGGGTTGGAAACGATATGGAAAACAATAATGGAACTGGGCAAAATAGCATTGGTATTCAATGCATATGGTGGAAAAATGGACGAGATAGCGCCAACAGCGACGCCTTATCCACGTAGGAAAGGGAACTTGTTTAAGATTCAGTATTCGGTGAATTGGGACGTACCGGGAGAGGATGCAACTACCAAGTTTTTGGGGCAGGCAAAGAAGCTGCATGAGTCAATGACACCCTACGTGTCAAAGAATCCAAGAGCTGCATTTTGGAACTATAGAGATCTTGACATTGGAGTTAATTCCTGGGGGCCTAATAGCATTCAAGAAGGGCTTGTTTATGGGCTTTGCTATTTTGGAGAGAATTATGAGAGATTGGTCAAAATTAAGACAGCAGTTGATCCTGCAAACTTTTTTAGGAATGAGCAAAGCATTCCTCCTACCAAGTAGACCTTTTCTTTTTTTTTGACAATCACAGCAACACTTGTAATAAAACACAATGCTCTCACCAATGCAAACTGAATTTCAGTTATTCATGTCAAACTTACCAAGTTACAATGCCATTTGTAGGCTATACAAGTGCCTTACAAACTTGTAACAAACTACTAATCAACTAGCTTGTTACAAGTAATTAACAACTAACTAGTCCTTCATCTCCAACAATTTTCAGAAAATTATGTGTTATGCCTTTATATATACCTATTGTGTATATGTGATTCAGTTGAATTAGTAGTTCAATTATTTTATGTTAAGTTGGTGTAGAACTAAACTTTGGAAGCTGTTTTTTTTTTTTCCTGTGAAGATGTCGATACCTCATAGAGATGTTTTTTTATTGGAAAATGTTACATATACGTATACATATGGTTGATTATATTCATAAAAAGACACAGTTTCTAAGAATATGTTTTTGAATGCTTCAGATTCTAAATCCACAAACAACCATTCCACTTAACCCCATAACAGAAATTTTTTTATGATAAAACCTAATATTCATTATTAAATTATAATTTAATGCATTGTGCAAAAAATTCTAAGGTTGTGCCAATAATTCCATTTTTGGCTCTCTTGAACTTTCAAATGACCTCATAACTACCCCAACTTTCAAAAAGTGCATCACTTTACTCTCTAAATACCATGTGTCAGCTTCTAAATAGAGAGTGAAAATTAAAAAAAATGACATTTTTGAAAAGTCAAACTAACCAGAAATTAACATATGACGTTCGTGGAATAAAGTGGTGTATTTTTTAATGTTGAAATAGGGTTCACTTTGAAATTTTAAGAAGCCAACAGATTTTTTTGTAATAACATGAAGTAACTCTTGATGGATTAGGCATTAATTTGAGTGGTTTGGACTCAATGATACATCTACCATATATAATTGAAAAGCTGCACATGACATGAGTAGGGGTGCGCAAGTGGTTTGGTAACTGAATTACCGAACCGAACCGAAATAGTAATTTGGTTTGGTTATTTTAAAAATTCGGTTTGGTTCGGTTTGTAAAATGTTGATATTTCGGTTATTCGGTTCGGTTTTTGTGTAGAAAAAACCGTATGAACCGAACCGAACGGAAATATATATAAACATATAATAAAATTTTATTTTAATATCATACCCTTATTCCTCTTCTAAAAAATACATTTTTATTCTTTTATGTATCTCGACAAAACCATTTAATTCATTGTAATACTTATATTGGATCTGCATTTTGTATTTTAAGTGTTAAAATTTGGAATTTTTGTTAATTAATTTAAAATTTCGGTTTTATTCAGTTTTTAACCAAACCGAATAATTTATTTCGGTTTGGTTAATTCGATTTTGAATCTTATTTGATTTTGTTATGTTAACAATATTTTCTTTACTTGGTTTTCGGTTAATTCGGTTCGGTTTTATTCGATTTGATTTTTACCGAATGCTCACCCCTAGACATGAGAAAAGGTCGCAAATCGCAATCACAGGTTTGTCTTTCCTTTCAAACAAGCAAGTTAGACACGCAATGAAGGTGACAAAAGTAGGAAAGAAGAAAGATTAAGAAATGAAATATAGTTTTTTTTTCCCTCAATTAAGGTTTACTACATTATTTCTCTACTGAAATTGACTTCAAAAGTTAAATGATCGTCTGAATTTTAAAAAGCACTCTATTATGTTTTTAATATATAAAAAAGTACTAATTTACCCTTGTAAATATCATCTGTTAACTTCTGGTTGATTTAACTTTTTAAATATATCATTTTCCTCTCTTCATCAAACGTTGACACATGACAATCAAAGGTGAATTGATGTGTTGTTCAAAACCAAAATATCTTATTATAGTAAAAAATTTGTGTGGATAACCTATTAGAATAGAAACTTGAAAAACAATGTAAAAAGGAATTTGCATATAATTAATTATAAAATGGTTGGAGGTATAACTTTACCATAATCATCTTTCTGTGTCAAATGTCTACTACATCTTCACCTTTGGGCGTGCCCAGCCCGGTCACGAATTGAAATGTTAATGAATCATTTGAATTGCTCTACAATTAAATAGTCAAAAGCATTCATTTTTTCGTTGGTTTTCCTTCAACCCACTGGAAGGTCCGAGATCCCAATTCCCAACGACACTTGGTATAGGCACCAGCTAGTGATTACACGACTCAATAAACCTAATTCTTATTTTCAATTCAATTTCAAAAAATCTAAACAAAATTCAAATTCAATATACCTAATTCTAATTAAATTCAATTTCAGTATACTCTAATTTAAATAAACTTCAACAAACTTAAGTCCAATTCAATTGAGTTTCCAAAATCTAAGTCCAATTCAATTCAATTTCCACATACCCAACTCCATTTAATTTCAAACAAAATTCAATGCATTCCAATTCAATTTCAAAAACACCAATAGAAATTAATTTCAATACATTTAATTCTTTTTCTATGAAACAATTAATTCCAATTCTATTGAAAAAACATTGTTCAACTTAATTTCAATAGAAAAAAATACTCTACAATTCAATTTTGGTTTGAAAAGCCATAATGTATACAATTTATTTACATTTCAACAAAGTTATGTTAATTTAAAGATAAATAACCTTAATTGGAGAAGTTGACATGGAAGAGCGGCAAAGGCAGCAAGCAATGTGAACTGAAAAGAATGAAGTGAAGCTGAAGATGAAGAAGAAGCCAAAAAAGAGTGAACCATGATAACTTAACAAGTGAAACTGAGTCTAAGGCCCTGTTCTCTTCAACTTCTAAAACCTTAACTGAACTGAACTGAACTGAACTTAATGGACCTGAACTGAACTTAACTCAACTGAACTTAATGAACCTGAACTGAACTTAACTGAACTAAACTTAATGATCCTGAACTTAATTGAACTTAATAATAAATATATTAATTATTAAAATAATAGTGAAACTCATTAAATATAAAAATAAATAAATTATTAATAATCATTACAAATAATATTATTAATAACTACCTATATAAAATAATTAATAAAACAATTTTAATA
>CATIWQ010930440.1:0-10560 GCA_949673415.1 Euphorbia schlechtendalii | reverse complement strand
GTTCTTGAGAGAAGCCAGTGACCCGATGCCCACCAAAACCACCACATGTGCAGTGCTTTAAAAACTGCAGTAAGCTAAAAACCAGTGTTTTAAAAAATGCTAGCTGCTAGGCGGGCCTAGGCGCAGGCGGGGCCTAGGCGGATTCAATTTTTTTAATATTTTAATATTTAATAATATATAATAATTATTATAACATAAATACTAATAGTCTAATACAATAAAATGATAACATTAACAATTCAGTTTAATATATAATAACATAAAAAACATAAAATAATAAAAAATCGCTGCGGTGTTCTTAAAAATCTCGCCTAAGCCCCGATTTTTAAAACATTGAGTTTTTTATGTTATTTTTTTTATTAAAATATTGATTTTTTTTAATTAAAAAATCGGAGCCTAGGCCGCCTAGTGCCGCTTAGGATCGCCTAGGCGCCGCCTAATCAGTCCTCCGCCTAACACCGCCCGATTTTACAAAATCACGGCGGTGTTCTTAAAAATCCCGCCTAGACCCGAATTTTAAAACACTGATTTTAAAAGGCGCGGGGTTTTTTGGAACACGGTCCCGATTTAATATAATCGAACTGTCAAGGAGGAATTGTCGTCAATACTCAGAAAAGAGTCGTTAAAGACCAGAAAAATATTGTCAAAGCCTAGAAAAGTGTCACTAAAGTTTAAAAAAGCGTCTCCAAAACTCAGAAAAAATGTTTATACATGATTTTTAAATTTTAATATATAAATATTAATGTGTTCATTAATGAATATTAAATATTTTTAATATTAATACGCCTAATCATGCCTAGGTCCCAGGAAGCTCTAACCATCCCGACTAGCACCTAACATTTTTTAAAACACTGCATTTTACACATAATGCACAAAATCATTCGACATCTTCAGATTAACCAACAACTATTTGGTATTTAACACAAGTATTATCGTATTTGTTATTATGGTGTATTACATGATTTTAACAAAATAAATTTTACTTTTCTTCTCGTTACAATTGAATTAATCATTACATCACTCATACAAAGAGGACAAGATCTTAACTTTACTATAAACAAAGACACCAAATAAAATGTTACTGTGTATTAATTTCTATTAAATCGTTAAAGGTGAAACTCAATTCATTGGGTTAGTTTCATTGTTTAAATAAAGTTTGTAATATATTTCAGACATATTATGAATAGCAGCAATAACTGAAAAAACTATTTCACAACAACAAAAAGCACCAGCTTAAATTTTGTATAATAGCAGAATGCAAAAATTAAAAATAAATGTTCCATGTAATTTAAAAACTGTGTACAGAATAATTTCAAAGCAAAATGCATCTGTTATCCCTTTATTAACAAAAATTGGATGCTACCCTCTTGTAAAATGATCAGACAATGAACCATTTAGTTTTTTTCAACATTGTTGATTTGATTTTTTAAAAATATATTTTTCTCTCTTTAAATGAAAGCTAACACATGATATTAAAAGAGTATACTGATGCATTTTTTTCAAATTGGAAGGATTGATTAAAATTTTAAAAAATTTAGGATGACACCTGATTTTTATAACTAAAGTGTTGATGTATTTGACCTAATCTAGTCATAGTGAATTGTTAGATATAATTTATGGAAGTTATTAATTTTTGTATTCATTGAAGTTTTTAGTAAAATTTATTAATATTTATTTCATGTCATTAATACGAGGAATGAATTCTTAAGAGATAAGAAATGGAAACGAAAACGAAAATGAAAATGAAATGCAGGGTTGAGAGCAGAAGTTAAGGGAATGCACGTGAATTCGTCTTCAATCCTGTCGTATCTGGGAAAATAGACTCGAACCGATTCTAACTGCTACATGTCAGCTTATAATTGGGAAGTCTTATACACGCTCCACTATTCGAGAGTAAACTTGGATTTTGGAAAGTTATGGGAGGCCCAAGTGGGATACTAATTTATTCATAAAAAAATGGATAATAATTTCCTGAAAAGAGAACAAAAAAATACCAAGTAAAGAGTGGCCTTCTTCTTCATCTACAGCAGATCAATACATCGGAGGGAGCTCGGATGGATTCCATTGTCGATTTTTAATTTTGTCGAAGAGGAAGAAGAACAACAACAACAGCATATTGAAGCAAAGCCTATCTGGAAATGGAACAAGCAATTCGAACCCCTTCCGAGATTCATAGGTTTATTTCTTTCTCATTTGTTTATGTTTTCTGTTTTACAGCTTCATTTGCATATCTCTTTGATCCTAATCCCTCACTTGCTAAATAATTTTTAATTACGGATTTGTTGCTTCTTGATTGTTAATTGTGAGAAAAAATTTGATTCATAGATCCAATATCTTTTTATTGTATTGGATCTTGTTCTTAAATTCCCAATTTCCACTTAGGGATCAAGGGCAAATTTCGTAGGATCATCTTGTGCTCTTTGTTGGAGGAAAATTCTGAGTGTTTTTTTAAACATAAAGCTTATATGTTCTTATGATATAGCTAAATCCAGTTTGTTTGGCTCTCTGATCACATAGCTTTCACTAATTTGTCTGTGCAATTTGTTTAGTTTTAAGATTAATCATCCATAGGGATTATAAGTGAATCTTCTTTTAAATGCTTCATAAATTGCCTCAAAATGTATTGAATTCTGTTCCACAACATGAATTTGATGATCCTTTTGTCCTTTTTTCCCAAATCAATTCCAGCTTCAATCTAGACGAGAGCATATTTGACTTGAACAAGAAAAGAAAGTTACAAGCTGACCAATTTAGCTTGCCTATATCCAAGCACAAGTGCTGGAATCATCGCGTATCTCCTAAACCTGTCGATGTATCAAAAGAAAACAGACAGATAGAAGATTTAACCGCTCATTTAGCCAACAACGAGACAGAGAAACCGTCTATTTACTATGTATCGGAGCCCGTAGAATCAGCCAAGGATAGCAACAGTTTTATTGGCGACGAAGATGACTGTTCGATGTCCGAAAGTGGCGATTCAAAATTCGAATCAAATGGTTTAGAAATTTGGTCTTCGACTGCAACCTCTGCACTGGCCGACTTGAGCTGCAATAATGTTAATGATTATCAAACATCTGATGTGACAACGGACGGAGTTTCTGCAGAAAACGAACCAGTTTATGAAGTCGAAGACTATGATCCCACCAATTATTTCGATGAAATACAAGTATATCAGAATCTCGCTGCTGGCAATGTGGAAGTTAATGGAATTGGTAGACTTGAGTCATTTAAAATTCTTAATAAAACTCTCAATTCCTGCAAGGCTAATAATCCAGGCAATATTCTCCTATCCACAGGAAGTTGTAGTGTTAATCAAGGTGAGTTCGAACGATTTTTGATAGATTAGATTGCAGTATATTAATTATCTGACTGGTGTTTTGAATAGATGCAGAAAGTGTAAGAAAGCCGACCATCGATCAAGAGTTTGAGGAATACTTTTCGATGCTGATGCTGTAGCTGTAGCAGAGAAGATTGCTCAAGAACTGGAATGTTGACTTTATTCGGTACATATCTGTTGTATGTATGATGCTAATGTGATACACGAGGATGAATTTTAACTGCAAAATTTAACTCATTTTGTATTAAGTAATGATATGTTGTATTTAATAGTAGGAGAAATGAGATCACTATTACCCTTTTCTATCAACAACCCCTTTGCTTGCTTGATTGGTACGAAAATTTGATATGTTATGGTACAGAGTGATGGTTCATGGATATATTCTGCAGTTTTTAAGTGATTTGGTTGCCACTTGCCAGTTTATCTTGAGATTGTTGTTTGCGGGGAAAAGGGTTTGAATGTTGCTCAAAGGTGACTTTTTATTTGATGAAAAATCAAAGTAGTCTAAGTTAGTTGACCATGCAAGAAAAATAAAAGAAAGAATGCACCAGCCGGGAATCGAACCCGGGTCTGTACCGTGGCAGGGTACTATTCTACCACTAGACCACTGGTGCTTTTGTTTTTGTGCATTCGTCAGAACCTTAAACTCTAAAACAGTTAAATACTCATTTATTTCTTCTAGTTGATTTTAATGAAATAATGAACTATTAAATAGAGATTCAGTGCTGCAAATATATTATTCTACTAATTAGACCCATTTTGGCAATACTAAATATTATTGTCTCTTTCTACCTATCATTGTTGGGAAATCCAGGTCAAGATTGTTCCCTGATGTATCCACGGGATTAGGGCTGTAAATGAGCCAAGCTGCTTGTGAACAGCTCGGTGTTCGACTCGTCTCGATTTATAAATGAACAGTTCGTGAACATGATTTTATGACTCGAATTATAAATGAATTGAACATGAACAAATCAAAGTTCAGCTCGTTAATTCGTGAACAAACTCGATTAGAGGTTCGCGAACAAGTTCATGAACTGACTCGATAAATGTCCGTGAACTAGCTCAATCATTATTTTTACATATCAAAAATTTTTTTATAGAACTTAAACTATAGTATTCCTATATAAAAGTAAACTAAGACAACAAAAATAAGTTCATGTCTCACTTTAAATTAATAATTGAATATTTTCAATGTTAGCGAACGAAATAAGCAAGTTCGTTCAAAAAAAATTAACGAACCGTTCACGAACAAAATAATCAGCTGTTTATGAGCAGCTTGCGAACAAATAAACACTAAATAAACAAACACAAACAAAATTTTGAGTTCGAATTAAAGTTCGGCTCGGCTCGTGTTCATTTAAAAATTAAACAAACGAATACAAACACCCCAAAACACGGCTCGGCTCGTTTACAACCCAACACAGGATAAGTACGCAGTCGATGGTAGTCCAATGTCCAAATGCCAAGTTTACGTTTTAGATTGCATGTCAGAAATTGCATGATGAGTTTCTGTACAAATAAATAGGTCCTTTGACCATAAAAAATGTTCCTACATGTATATATGTGTATTGATGGGGCTTATAGCGTTAAAAATTTGTGTCCACCAACATACGTAGAACTTTATAATAACTTTGAAAGTTTTTCTCCACGAGCTGCTCTTTTTCATATTTTTTACCACAAAGCATCCAACTAATCTGAGTGAAAACTGTAAGCCAATGCAGGTTGTTAAGAGTCAATGTAAAGAGTAATCAAAGACATGATTTTGTGAGGTAAACCAGAAGGAATCTCCCAAAACTACTTCAATCATAAGCAAATTAGTACATGCATTTAAGATTAAACATAAAGTAATTCTTCAATAAAATTGATCTTATTGAATAAACATAATTCAACCCACAAATCATCCGATGCTCACAATTCACCTTTTCTCTTCCCATCTTACACATTCTTGACTCCCCACCAACTAAACTACATTTCACAACCTTAACTTTTGGTAAGAACGTTCTTTGTTTCCATTATTAATCTCCCACCAAAAAAGTGCACATTCCATGATTATTAATTACAAAAAAAATTAAACCTAGTCCAAGATATTGATATTGACCAACCCAAAAAAATTATCAACATTTAGGAAGATCAGACGGCGGTGGTTGTAACTTCTGATTGGGTTGAGGTCCATCCAACACTAACCATGCCATCCTTAGCCCCCAGCTTGTATGCACCTCTAAGTGACAATGCATAAACCATACTCCTGTCACATTTAAATAAATTTGATTCGAAAAATTAGAAACGGGCTTAAAAACCAAATTTAACTAAAATATTTTCAGTTTGGAAAGTTAAGTTTCTAAATGTAAATCGGGGTTGGTCCAAAAAAATTCATTTAGTTCGGTTCAATTTAACTGAATGCTCATATATATACCTGGATTATCCGCTAGAAACCGAAGCGCGACCCAACCTCCAGCTGGTACACCAATGGTGTTCCTTTCAACAGGATCAACCAAATTAAACTTGACAGGATCGTTAATAGGATCATAATTACCAAACCCAAATCCAACAACATAGAAATTGAATCCATGAAGATGTAGAGGATGGCTTTCTGCACCAAGTATACTCGTACCCTGCAATACTAGTTCCACACTCGTGTTGAATTTTAACATCACAAGTCTTGTTCCATTGCTGACATTAGTATTATTCGGCTGCGTTCCCGTATAGTTAAAAGGCGAAGGCGGGTTCCGAGGAAAATCGGCCCTGAAAACGCCGTTGGACTTACCGAAATAGTAGGATTGAAGAAGAGCAACTGAAGGTAACACAAACGAGACATTGTTTACCGAGGCAGCAAATTTCGTCGTATTAGTTGGGCCCTGACAGGTTGTGTTTTTCGGACAAGGGTTAGTTCCGAGTCCAACTGTGAACAAAAATTTCCGGTCAACCGTCTTCGGTACGTTGGCAGGGAATCTCGAATTCGCCAGGCTTCTTAATTTCCTAGTGAAATTCGCGACGAATCCTGTGGCGTTGATAGGTGGTAGGGTTGGTTTGAGTAGAGGAAACTTTTTTGATGGTGGGTGGTTGTATTGGAGGATTCCGGCGACGGTGGAGTTGTCGAAGGTTCCTTGTCCGGTGAAATATGGCCTGGCTGCCATTAAGAAAGTGGCATTGGGGGAATGAGAGTTGGTTTTGAGGAGAACGTTGGTGGTTTGACCTGGAGAGATGAGGAGAGTGTCGGTTTTGAATGGCTTTACGTAACTTGCATCTGTTTCGACGATGGTGAGTGTATGGTTGGCGATGCTGAAGAATAGCTCGTCGTTGAGTGCAGCGTTGACTAACCGGAGAAGGTAGGTTTTCCCGGGTTTTACCTTCAGTCTGAATGTATCTGTCATGCATAAGTACAAATATAAGGTGTCAATAGACAACAAATGTGTCTAACAGCCCCCTGAATTTGACAACTTTCGTCGTATGTCACCCTAAACTTTTAAAAATTCCAATTAAACCCAGAACTTGGTAAATTTGTCCGGATGTTACCCTGAACTTTCTCAGATTTTGATTGGTTTGACTTTTCAAAGGTTTCAATTTTTTTATTTTTTCTCTAGTAAACACTTGGTATTAATGGGTAATCTGGTGCACTTTTACCAAGTTCAGAGAGTTAGTTGTAATTTTTGAAAGTTTAAAATGAAAATGATCAAATTAAGGAGTTCTTGACTCATTTAACCTAAAAATTATAGTACAAAAGGTCGAGACCAATCAGAGATGTTGAAACGAAAATAATAAAATTAAAACGGACATGCATTAACTAGAGTAAGGACCCGATAACTCAACGCTTGCTTCAATAATGGCTAACCTTTAGAAGAACAATTGTACAAAGGGCCGGGAAGGCCGTTGATGGTGTATGCATCCGAAACATTGGGGCCTCCTCCGGTTTGAAGAGCTTGGGCAATTATAGCCTCAGGATCAACATTAAACCACTCTCCTGTTGGTACATTGCAGTTAAACCTAACTAAGATTAGCATTTAAGTAATCAATGCGAACATGCAAGCAAGAAAGGACTACATTATAATGATTGAGTAATTTTATGTGTACCAAATAGAATGGGGACTTCTTTGTAAGGTTTTTGAAAAGGATATGATTCATTGTGTTTTGGTAGAATAACAATAGGTCCATAAATGGAAGCTCTCAACCATGAATTGTGAGCATGCCAAAATAGAGTTCCTCTTTGCCCAATTATGGTGAAGTTGTAAACGTACGCCTGCCCCGTCTGTATCGGACATTGTGTGACGTATGCCGGTCCATCTGCCCAACCTGAAGTCAGTTGTCTTATCCCGTGCCTACCAAGCATGTACAAGTTAAGTCGTATGATTCATTTCGTCAAGGTTATATATGCATAGTGAAAAGATTTTCGTACCAATGTATGGTGATATTGTTCGAGACATGATTTGTAACTTTTACTATAACTCGATCGCCTTCACTAGCAATCAACCGAGGTCCCGGGAACTTCCCATTTACCGTCACAACACTTCTCGTGGTGCATAGTCTTGTAATGTTTTGGCTTACAATCTTTAACCAAGAATATTGAGAACAAATAAAAAATATATGAATAATTAGTTAGAAAAGCAAGCAAAAGTAATAGGCATGGTATAAGTAATAATATTATAAAATGTGCATGTACATTGAACGTGTAATGCCTCGTAATGGCGGCTGCAAAGATTGGAAATAGTGAACAAATGCAAAAACTAAACCCCAAAGCTGCCATTGAAGCAGAGAAAGAAGAATGGGATTTGCCCATAATTTCAATCTGATTATCTCTCTTGTTGTCTAATTGTTATGAGAAGTGAAAAACAAAGACTTAATGAGAAGTATATAAAGAGAGACAAAGATTAGGTGACAAGACAAGATGGAAGAGGATCCCCAATCTCCACAGTTGATGGTTGAGATGGTCACTTTTGTCTCTTTGGTTTTTGCCTTCTTTTTTTTGGTTCAGCTGAATTTTAGAGTGTCTACTAAGTAATCCTTTCAACTGGATCATTGTAATTATCATATAACTAGTTGTTAATAATATTAATTATGTTTTTCTAACTTGGACTTGTGCATGAATTAAATAAGGTTAAATGTATCATTAGTTCCTTCACTTCTCGCAATTTCACATACAACATCCCTAACTTTTCAAAAGGTTGCCATAGTTCCCCTCCATTAAAAAAGTACACACACTCAACTAGTCTTGGCATGAACAGTGTAACACACTCGCTTGACATGTGTCAAATTTGAAAAGTCAAACCAATCTTAACATGATACGTGGCGGTATGTGGTAAATATTCCAAAAAAACCTTGAAAATTTTCATTAAAGTTCATATTACTTTTTTTATTTTCAAAAACACCATCTTCTCCAAAAAAAGAATTCTGCAAAATTATCTTTCTATTTCTAAAAATCAAATCTAAACTAAATTTTTTCTCACAACACACTTGGATGGAATATTTCTCAACTTAAGTTCTTCCTTTTATTTTCTTTCCCACATTCAAAATACAATATTGTTTTGTTGAGAAAAAAAGAAAGAGAAATGAAGTGATTTCCGGATTCATGAATTTTTTGGGAAAATTCAAAATTCATGACTTTTCCCGGAAAACAAACGAAATCAATGGGTTATGTGCAAAACGATCGAAGTCATTAGAAAACGAACGAAACCACCCCGAAATCATACTAAATCACCCGAAATGTAACGAAATCCTAAAAAAATTACAGAAAAAAGAAAAAATTCAAAGAAAAGTTTGATGAAGAATGAAATTTTTTATTAAACACTTTCCCATTTCGTCAACACATGCATGTCAGCTGCCACATAGGATGTAGGGAGCTGTGAGGTACACTTTTTTAAAGGAGAGAGTGAGTGACGAAAACCTTTTGAAAGAATAGGGTTGTAGGTGAAAATACGAACAGTGAAAGACTTATTGATGCATTTAACCAATAAATAATAAGGAACAAGTTATTAAATTAATATCAATGCATGTATTAGAATTGAAAATATTCAACAAATATCCGAAATTTTAACTACCAAATTTTTTTTATCTTATCAAAGAACTCCATAATCAATACATTCTAGCTAAGTTTTGATAAATGTTTGACTTGCTCGGTAAAAACTATATCAAGGGTAATAATTTCTTATATTCGGTTTTAAATTTATACAAATTCTTTTTTATAAAATATCTTTACTGTGATAAAATTATCTGATACTTCCATCAAGTTACTTGCATATATATTTAGTCTTCTAATATATATGTCTACGGCTCTGTCCTTTTTAACTGAAACTGAACTGAACTGAACATACTGAAACTTATTATTCTAAAACTGAAATACTGAAACTTAATTGAATAATTATTATTTATATCAATAATAATAACATTACCTTATAACTTTATCATATTATATTTTTGTTTCGTTAATTTTATTATGATATTTTGTTTGATCCTTAACTTTTTTTAGTATTAACAAAAACTCACACATTGTAATATTATTTTGGGACAAATGTAGTTTAATTAAAAGACTATAAAATGAAAAAAGTAATTAAGTTAGTAGTGTGGAATTCTATTGTACAACAAATTTGGAAGATGAACCAAAGCAATATCCAACATGTCAACGAGGATAGTGAAAATGACGACATGGACGAAGATTGAATTAGAAAAATTAACCTAACCATGAATTATAATATTGTAATATTTCTCAATTATATTATTAGTAGTACGGAATTCTATTGTACAACAACCTTGGGAGATGAACCAAAGCAATATCCAACATGTCGATGAGTATAGTGAAAATGATAACATAAATGTGGATTGAATTTGAAAAATTAAACTAACCATGAATTATAATATTGTAATATTTCTTAATTATATTGTAATGGGTATGTTTTTTAATACTTTATAATTTAATTATTTTGTCTATTTATTTGTTATCAAACAAAGTTATTCATTATTAATGATAATAAATAATCAAATTTTAACATATTATTAATAATATTCTTAAATAATTTTTTTATTACTTACTATTTATTTTATTTATGATTAATATTTTTGTTTTGTTTTCTCATTCTAATAATATATATTTATAATTACTTTAATTACAATAATATATAAACTAAAACTGAAACTGAACTAAACTAAACTGAATGGGCTGTTGAATAAGTTTAAAAGAACAGAGCCTAAGGCTATTATCTACAGACTTCTATTCTGTTTCAAATATATTAGAAATG
>CATIWQ010930394.1:0-42581 GCA_949673415.1 Euphorbia schlechtendalii | reverse complement strand
TCATAAACTTCGAAATAGAAAGTATAAGTAGAAAGCAAAGTAAAGTTGTAAGGTATGCAAGTGAAAGCTAAAGTTGATCAAACCGTATCCACTCTTTAATGGGAGTCCTCAATTCTCGCAATTCCTGCGTCTGCTTTGAATTCGGTCTCGGCCCGTACTGAACCTTCGCTAGGATGCTATTCTTTGCGAATATCGAATAAAAGAATATTGAAGAACGAAAACTTTTATTGATAAGTGATTTGCAAGTACACTTATACAACAATCGCTCGAGAATATAGAGAAATCTAGTGATCAAACAAGGATTCAAATCACTTAAACATTTTCTCGCTAACACTTAAGAACGTAGTGAACTCTCTTTCTACACACACTATACATAACTCTTTTTTCTCTGGACTTCCTTTATTGCACTGAAGGCATATGAAATTGGTTGGAATTGGAACCCTATTTATAGAGTTCGAAGGGTTGCGTCTATCCAAACGAAGAGTCATGTCCATTGGTGAAAGATTGCATCTCTTCATTGTGATTGGTTGAGAAGCTTTGATATAATCCACAATGGATAAGCACCTTGTCATGATTGGTCGAATTTTGATAGGTGTTTGTTCATTGGTAGTTGATGGCGGTTGATCATACTTATCTGGCTGTTGTTAGTTAAGAAGATAGAACCAGAAAACCATCCAAGTCACGACTGCGATAGACATGTCGCGACCGTGAATCTTTGATTGGTAGACTTCTATTTCTGAAGTAAACAAGTTGCAACCGCGAATGATTGTCACGACCGTGAATTGAGTTTTACTCATAATTGTTCTTGTAATTTCACCGATCTTCAACAGCTTCGATCCTAAGCCAAATCTTTAAGTTCCACGCATCTTTTTGCACCTTTTTCACTCTTTTGTCATAAAATTCCACTTGAGCTCATTTTACTCCCAAGATTTGCCTAGCATCTGCATTTGCATAAAAAATAACTACATACCACGTGCAATCTTTTATATGAAGTATAAAAATGACTAAAACTATCATGTTTAATGTATAAAATTAATGTGATAATAAGTGTAACTACACACTTATCAGTACTTCAAAAGAACCTGCTTACTGGTTCGACCAATGGTTGGGATAATTGGGGCTTTTTGTTTGGTTTTTTGGTTTGGCTTTGTTGGAAAAGAAGAAATATGTTCGTGTTTGATGGTGAGTTTCAAGATAGCAATTCACTATTCTGTCAAGCTATGGCCTTCATGTCCTCTTATATTAGTTCTTACTCGATGCTCAACTCGGATTCGGTTCATCGGGAATAATCATTGATTAGATGGAAGCCACCTCCTGAAGGATGTATTAAGTTAAATTTTGATGGATCAGTTCAAGGGAATGACTTCAAGGCTTCTTCAGGTGGTATTCTCAGGGATAGCATGGGCAGATGGCTTGGTGGTTATACCCGGAATATAGGCATTTGTTCTATTGATAGAGCTGAGCTTTGGGGGGTTATAGATGGTTTGAATTTGGCATGGGAAAAAGGCCACAGATTTTTTAATGTGGAGGTGGATAGCAAGATGGTTATTTATGTGCTAAGGAAGGATTAAATTGCTGCTAATAACTCATTTAATATGGTTCAAAGTATTAAAGATATGATCAATAGAGAGTGGTTAGTCTTATTCAAGCATGTGTATAGAGAAGGGAATAGATGTGCCGCTATAAGCTTCCTGCATTTGGAGCTACTATACCGTTGGGGGGTCATGTCCTTGAAGATCCTATTCCGAGGTTAGTTGATATTCTTACCGAAGATCGTTCAGGGGTTTCGTTTTCTAAGCTTGGCCTTGGCTTTGCCTAGTTTGTAATCTTTACTTTTTCTTACCAAAAAAATATTTATTTATTTCTTATTTTTTCTTGTTTTAGTAAATTAGTTTTTGAAATTGGCAATCTAGTTAAAAAAAATACTCATAGTTTGAGTATTCAAAATACAAACATGTGTTTCAAAGAATAACATTATCGTTTAATCGATTATGTGATACATCAATCATATTGATCTTGTACCTTAAATTTATGATTTTAGATTGTTTAAATCAAATTATGATTTTAGATTGTTTGAATCAAAAGTATGCAGAAACTATATTGGTTTACTTTTATATGTTGAAAATCATGTATGAAATCATTGTCCATTTAATGCTTGTGGTAGCTCCCTTCAATCCAAATAATTGATGTAGTGCAGCTATATGTATGATCGTTGTATAGGTCCCTCTAATAAAGAATACATATCATCCCCTTTTAGTATGGAGATGATACCTGTCTCCTTTTTCAAAGATGAATGATTGTCTTCTAAAATAAAACACAAGTCGCTTCTATTGTTGGAGATGAAATCAGTCTTTCTTTTTAGAGACAAATAACAATCTGTAAATGTAGGGACAAAAGTTGTCCTTTTTTAACAAGGATGACATTCATCTCTAATATTAGAGATGAAATTCGTCCATATTCATGGACACGATTATTGTCCCAAAAGAAGGGACGTTATTCAATTTAAAGTCCCTATACTTTCAGGTACGGGGGTATATGTAACGATTATAAAGGACAAAACAATTGTCCCCAAAGTCTTAGGAGATGATTTTCCCTACTTTTGGGGACAAATTTAGTTGTCCCCAAAACTCCATTTTTTTCTAGTGAACTTTCATCTCCACTTTGAGAGGTGTATCAATTGAGCTACACCTATATGGCTATTAACTACTAATTTAATTATATTGCAACATAGTAAAGTTGAGGTGGTGTCATGACTTTTGTTTCATGACAAAACACAATAAAATAACATTTACGGGTATACGGGGCAAGGCTAAGCCTCACAAAATTTAATTAGAATGTTAAACCAAGATAAATTTAGAGGGCTCGAGCTTTCTATCATCGGCTTTCTCTTTGTGCTTGTTCTCAAAATTGGCCATAGAGATTTTATGGGTTAGTAGTAATCATATCATCTCATCAAATTTGCATGTCGAGGGATCTTGTAGTTCTTTAATAGTTATCTTTTCTTATTCCCAACTCTTGGATAAACTTCAAAGAATCTTCTTCAATTGATCTTGTTCAAGAATGTCTTCTCCAAGGCGTTTTATCTCATTCATAATGTTTGTGAATCTTACACTCATTTTAGCAACACTTTCTTCCTCCTTCATTTTTAATAGCTTGAATAATCTCATGTGTTGATTTATCTTGCTTTCCTACACTCGGTTGGTACCTTCATAAGTAACTTCAAGTTTCTTCCATATCTCTTATATATGCGGATTTACAAGTTGAAATCTTACTGTATTCTGTTGCATCCAAAGCACAACGTAAAACGTTAATAGCATATGCGTTAACTTGGAGTTTCTTAAGATCATATTTGGTAAATTCCTCATCAGTTTTGTCAACGATTTCACCATCAACAACTTTGATAGCTTTAAATAAACCATTTTTAATGACATGTCATACTCCAAACTTATTAGCCTAAATAAAATTGCACATGCGATTTTCTCGAATGTTATAATTAGTACCATAAAAGGAGGTCTAGTAATGTGCATTCGTTCGGAAAAGATTTGTGCGTGATCATTTCTCATGCTTGAACTAGGCATGGTGATCATTAACTTCGAGACAGTTGAATCTCAATAGATAGAGCTAACCTCTGATATCACTTGTTGGTCCCTTTTAATAAGCAAGTAGTTAAAGAAGAAGGTGAATAGAACTAATAAAAAATTTGAAGTTCTTTTGCGAAAGCTCAATATGAAACAATGTTAATTTCACCCAATAACAATAGCACTAAAAAAACATTAGACGACTACAGACAAATATCATAATAATGGTTCAACATCAAAGCTGGTGACCAACCAATAGTAGCATATAATAGATAAGATGTAGATTATTGAGATTATGACTAACAACATTCAACACATGCCCTCACAATCACACATACAACACATATTAAACACTACTTAATCACAGTATGCAAAGAAACAATATTGGTGATATTTCATAGAGCAATATCAGAAACAGATCAATATGCCATTATCACATTAGCACAATATCTTAAGTATCAATAGTAGGGATGAGTAGAAGGTTTAGAGTTAGGAAAATAAACATAGTGATTTATCCTAATTTAGCAACCCCGTGCCTTACCCACAGTATAGAAACTAGTCACAATATAGTGTTTTTTAAATTATTTTGAAAATTTGACTAGCCACAATCATATCACATGACAGTATAAGTTGTTCTATACAACAAAAACAGAACTTTAAGAAATCACCATCCACCTTTTCATATTTTCTGCTTCATATCAAAATATAATGCCCCAATCTGATGCTTCCTCTTGTAAAGCTATGAAGGCTTCCCTTGAAACAGCTGGTTGCTAAACAAAAAATAAAATTACTCTATTTAAAATTTAACATTTTAAAACCACAATGAGACAAAACTTTGGTCCACGACCATGTTAAATAACTAATTAACTAGACCATCATGTAAAAGGCTATAATTATATTATTTTGGTGGGGATTCAAATTGTAAAGGACGGGTCTAGCCAGCCTTGAATATTTTGATCATTTGATCCAAAAGCTTCAAACGCCAGTGCAAAACAAAATGATATATTGTAAATTAGTAATAAACATTAAAAAAAATTTAGATGTACAAATATTTTTTTAATCTATGACAATGATAAATTTATAAATTAGTTAGTAAAAAAATGAAAAATCTTTTAAACTTACTAAAATTTTTTACATTACTTTTTTTAAAAAAATTACGTCATTAGATTTTAAAACATCACCCCACCCAAATGTGGACTTGAACCTCATTGGATCACATCTTTATGTCTCAACAACTAGGCTAAGACCTTTGCTACAATCATTTACATTATGAGAATGTTGATTATTTGTTGCAATATTATTATTTTTTACGAATTTTATTATGAATATAGATTTTTAAAGATGTTGTGTATCAAACACAGAACCTCCCACTCCCGCATTGAAAGGTACACTCAATTGGTACATTTTTTTCTTTTTTATTTGCTAGGTTTTGAATCTGCGGATCATATGTAGAAAAAAGATAATTTTCCACTTATACCATTGAACAAAACAGTCAAACTAGGAATCATGTTTTTTAATGTTTACCCTATAATTTAATTCTAAGCATGAGTTTCATTTAACTAATGAATAAATGTGTAAAGGAATAGTGCATTGGGACATGCTTAAATATGTCCTTAAATGCCAATTTGCCATTTGAAATTGTAGCAAAAGTGCATATTTGAAAAGTGAAACCAACAAGAACTGGCACGTGAAATTGAGGAGATAAACTGGTGCAACTTTTGTAGGTTTAGGACATATTTGGAAATTTTTTACAGCTTAGGATTAATGAATGTTTAAAAACAAGTTCAGGGGTCCCAATGCATTCAGGCTTATATAAAATATTTATTTTTCAAATTTGAAATTGTCAAGATAATTTGTTGTCGTGCAAAATATTCGTTGGCTTAAAATAATATTTGATAACTTGTAAATGAATCTTAATTTGCTGTCATTTATCCTAGTTTTTAGAATTGTTTATTGCTGATTTTGTGATGAAAATGTCATATTTAGGTACTGGGAGCTTTCTATGGTGAAATGTCAGAGAATTGTTGTTACGTTTGAGTCCTAGATAATATTGAAGCTGAAGAAGCGGATTCAATAGCTGTTTAGAGTTAGCTTGGAATCCAGGATAAGTATCTGTGGTTAATCGACTAGAATGCTAATTTGGTAGACAAACTGGACAATTTAATCTGACCTAGAATCAAGGCTGTTCAGCTATTGAGCAATTTTCTTAAGACCTTTCCATCTGTGAAGACTTCTTATTTTGCTACATCTTTACTTCTCTTTTAATTAGCTATTTTAGCAATTTTGGTTGGATGGATTTTAATGTTTTTGTTTTGGAAGACTTCTTACAAGGTTAGGAGAAAAGGATTCTCCAGCCTACATAGGCATGTAATTTCGCAGAAAAGAATATATCATTTTTAGCTAAAAAGTTAGACATCAACGTGACTTTGGTAATGTTCTTTATGTTTTAATTATTTAATGAAAATTGCAGTGTTCATTCAAATTAAATTATGCGTAGCTAAATTCATCATTCTTTCGATTTAGGAAATTGGTCGAGGCTATTATCAGTTGTGAGACTCGCTCTGAACCTTATTTTGAATTTCAGTTTTTGTATCCAAACCGGTAATATCTTTTATTGTTTCCTTTTTTATTTCATCAATCTGGTCAATTGTTGTTTATCAAAAGGATGAGCATATTGTTATTTCTATTGTGTTTATGCTATCATGATATTATAGAAAAATTGTAACAAGTGAATTCTTCTAAAGATTTCATTGTTAGATTCTAATTAATACATTCTTTTGTGCTATCATTAAATTTTTAATTAAATTTGGTTCTCGTGCATAAATCATTTTTGGACTTATATCTTGTTAGCTAGTTATAAGTGCATTCTAAAATTGAGAGTAATGGTTTAGCTATCTAATATCGTTCTCATGTTTAAAAAGATCTTTAATTGTGCTATTTCATGAATAAGCCAACTGACTGAAAATCTCAAGAAACCTATATTTTATGCCGAAGATTGATTAATATGCTGAAAGTATCCTTTACCGAAAGACTTTTCTAAATCATATTTTTACCCCATACAACTTTTAGCTTTTGAAATCTGTTTACTTTCAATTTTCAACCAAACTTTAAACCCCCTATTTTTATATTCATCGTAATTAATCGGAAAAGACTAATCATACAAGTTATGAGGAAACGATCCCACTAGCCTCTATCACAAATACATATTGTTTTGGTGGAATGAGTTTTATTTTATTTTTGATGGGTTCGACACACATCAAACTTTTGCGTCGTTGCCAAGGATTGTTAGGGCAGACCCGAACAAACACTTGAAAGCCCTTTATGTCATTTATCCCAAAATGAAACCGCTAAGAGTTTCTCTTGATCATATTTTATTACGGTCTTTGCCATTCTCATTAGAAGATGCCACTAACGAATGGTTATAAAATGTCCTTGTGGATACAATTGATTCATGGAGCACTCTTGAATCCACATTTCTGGATAAGTACTTCCCTATAGGAAAGCCATAGCATTACGGGTGGAAATTACATCTATCAAACAAAGGGAAATGGAACCCTTTAATGAATAATGGGAGCGGTTACCCTTACCCAAGTCATGATATTTCAAAGAAGGGGCATGTTGAAAAATTTTATCATGGGCTGCTTCCTTTAGAAAAGAGGTTCGTCAATGCTTCTTAAAGGAATACTCATCGACAAATCACTCGCGAAAGCTAAAAAGCTTCTCTCAACCATGGCTGCAAGCACTCAACACTTTGGTGAACCATACCAAACCCAACCAAGAAGGGTTCGTGAGTTAAATACTTTGTCAATTGTTAATAGATCAGTTGAACTCACTTCTTTGGTTAAATTTATTGTAATAAAATCAGACAAATATACCACTTGCAAATTATGCTCTATTGTTACGCACAAATCATATTTGTGTCCCACTTTCTATGGGGAGGAACAAGTGAATGCTATTAGCATATTTAATGAACAATAGATGCGGTGTAACCCTTATTCCAAAACTTACAATCCAAGGTGACGAGATCACATAAATTTTAGCTATGTAAAAAGGGGTCAAAAACCACTTCAAAATCCCATGTCGAGGCAGCAAAACTTTTAGCAAAATGCCTAATAATCAGCCAACAAACCATCGGCATTGTTTGATGATGTACAGACTCTTCATCTGCCTCAATGGTGATGACCTTACCATGATGATATAACATGATTTTTTAATGGAGGGTCGAAGGAATAGCCCCAATAGAGTGAATCCATGGCATACCCAAGAGAAGAGAGTAGGTGACAATGATGTCTAGAATAGTGATCGTTACTTTAGTTTACACGTCCCCACAATCACTTCACTTCAAACACTCCAAAAACCACATGCTTCGAGCCTTTATAGGCTTGGATGATTGTAGTAGACTTTGAAAGCATTGATTCATTGAGGTCCAAATGAGGAAGGACTTTAAAAGAACAAAGATTAAGAGCATATCAGTCATCCACCATGACGCATGTAATCATCCGACCAACAATCTGAACTCGAATGAAGAGGGCCTTGGTTTGCCTATAAATTTCTACGAACAAATTTGAGAGAAGCTTATCACATTAGCTTCTTCCTTAAAGAAAAGCCTTGGCTTATAGTTTCACACATCTCAATGATTGCAGTAGTGAGAGTTGCATCCATTTGAAGTAGCTTTCAAACGAGGCCTCTACACCTATCGTCTGATAGGGTAAATAATTACCAAATACTAAATTTATCTTGGGTGTTCTCGAGTTGATTGACCTGATAATCAACCTCTAAAGCTGATTCATCGAAGGTGAGCTCCGTGTCCCTCTCTTGCTGCCTTGCCCATATACACTCCGGTTCCTTTGGTTAATGAATTTGGCCTCTTCTAGTTAATCACAAATTCCCTTCCTTTGGCACTCTCATCTTAGTGGCAGACTGAAACAGGTAGCTAGGAATTGGATGTAACATTGAAACATCTTTCAGCCCATAACTGTCTATGTCAATCAAGTCAAGGCTCACTACACCCACCTCTTCTTGTCACAAATTTCTTCTTTTTTCTAGATTTCAACACATAGTTATCAATGTCAAATGGAACAAGAAAATCATTTACAACCACATCTGCAAGCTCACCCTCCTCCACCAAGATCTCGGTGAATGTTGTAGTTGATTTCATAATTCTGTAAGCCGAATCATCCTCATCCATCAGCTCCTAGGCTACAGAGTGATCCCTCAAGTTTGACTGCATCAGCATTTCAAAGATGAAATTCGAAGGGAAGCTTGATCCAATAACATTCACCCGATATCCCCTTGCCTCAATTCTTTCATCCTTCTCAAAAACTTTAGTGTATTTCTCGAAATCATCCAGCTCTAAGTGATGGATATAACCCATGAGCGAACCCTTGATTAGAAAGCTTACTTCTATCTTGAAGCCTAGGCTTGGGTGAAGCAACACCTTGAAGGCCATCCACAATCAGAAATATTCGTTGAAGGTTTTATCGTATCTTTGCTTACAGTTGTGTAGCTCATGCATATCGACTCTCGGCTGCTTATCACACGAATTGGGTGTAAAATTCTTAAGATAACATTTCCCAATTCTTCCTCATTCCCAATTCTGCCTCATACTACTAGGGAGCTTAAAAACAAGTCAAATTCAATTCCGATAAGAGAGCATGGAAAAAAGTGGCCAAAGCTCGATTGGAGAGGCCTTGCACTTTCAAAATGGACTCATAACGGATGACATGGAAAGAAGGGAATTCCGCCCCATGTTAAATAAGGATTCCGGCAATGCTAAAACATGGCTTGAAGAACCTTGGGGAAGACAAACCTCTCGTAGAGCTTGCCTCATCTTCTAATGCACCCATGACTAAATTCGAGGGTAGACCAATCCCCACCATCATAACTTATTTTTCTTCTTCCCTTGATCTCATAAGCAGTGAAGCATGGGGGACAGAGTGGTTACTCTACCATTGTAACATCCTTACATTACGACTAAATGTGGACTCTTATTTTTGGGTAAAACAATGTACTATACCCTTAATATTAATTTATGAATGAATAGATTGTTGTTTATGTTTATCTAAAGATCACCAATGCGGTGAACTATATGAAATAAGTATATAAATCAAACTGGTAGAGTTTTGAATGCTGATTGAGAATCGTAAATGAGTGGATATCTCATGTTGATGCGTTCCCTAAGCTAATGCAACCTCGAGCTTCTTTATGGTTAATGAAAACCAATGAGGTATTTTATGATGTTTTTCAGTTAATTTCTAATGCCATGGTACTTCATGAGCATTCTAAAACATTAAACTAATAAAAAGAATGAGTGTGTGTGACTTAGTTTCTGTAATAAAGAATGTGATTAGTGTGATGTACATGGTGTGAGATGTTGCTTTTATTTGCATATGTAAATGGATGGTGGAAAGAGATTAACACATAACACGTAGCATGCACACAATAATAATTCTTCCAACGATACTCCTCTTGTGGAATGAAGGGTTTGGCTTATAAATCTAAGCTTGGATCATCATGACATCATGAAGATGTCAAGGAGCAAAGCTGCATAAATCATAGAAATTTTAGTACACCCGAAGGGAAGTTACTTCGACGATGCTATATGAGTTCGGTCACAAGGGTTAGAGATGTAGAAAGCTCTTGTTCCACTACGATACAATCCAAGTCTATCCCCAAATAGGTGAGAATGAGGGAGTTACATGCGATATGGTAACAAGTGATCCACTCACTAGGCATCTTCGACTCCCATGTAATCACAACTGATACTTTCGTGGCTTCACATTTTGAACCCTAAACTTAAAGCTAATCCATCTAATGCATATGCTTTGGTGAAATATTTTAGAGGCGAATAACTCATTTAATGACTTGTCTTTTAAAATTTAAGTTTAAAAAGAAGAATGATCCCCAATGGAGTCGCCATTGTGAGTGGAAGATGTACTAATAGCGCGGTATTCGCGAGACACTAGCCCCATGAGATGGGGTGTGGGGGTTTGAGAGAATGAGAGAAAATGAAGTCTTGGAAAGATACAAGCCCTAAACCTCTTGCCTATATTTCAAGGTCACCACCTGGATCAGCTATTTTGAGAAATTCGGTACAGCCTAGATAAATTAAGCCTAAACCGCACCATAGTATAAAGATTCTGGTTCGGATGAGTTACCTATTTTGTCATTATTTGAGTTAATATAACAAGCAAGTTACCACCTTTAACATATTTCAATGATTATTCTAGGCATTTTTTATTTATAGTTAGAATTTACAACATCCACATGCAGAACGTGATAGATAAATAAGTAATGCAATAAACAAACAAGTGCAAGAAATAAATAAAGCAATAAACAAACAAATGAAATAAATAAATAAATAAAGTAAAAGGGCTTCTAGCCTAAAGGATAAGAGTAAATAATAATACATATTAGGGGGTATACAAATGATCCTAAATACATTTGATCTAAAGATACATTTTTATGCACAAATGCGATACCCGAAGGAAAATAAAATATAGCTTACATAAAACCTAAACCCACCTGCATCCACAGAGGTTAGCATTGGATATAACACAACAACCATGGCACAATTAGTATACAATACAAGACTTAGTTAGTAACATAAGTTAGATTAGGGCAGTGTCGAATCCAGAAAGTTTTTATTGTAGTGTCCATATATATCGTATAAATATTAATTGTAGAGCCGTAGACAAATTTATTAAAATACATACACATTAATTAAAAAAAATTTCCTAAAATAAATCAATAACTTTAATACTAGTAGGGGGTCCATTGATAATTTTTTATGGGGTCCAAATATAACTTACTAATAAATATGTACAATTTTTCGAAAAAATGTGGGGCCCAAGGACCCCACCTCTCACCACGTTTGTCGCTCCACCTCCGAATTCCAAACTTTTCCAAAACTTAATGAATCCATTCAATGAAGCAATTGCCAAAGCTGTCGAAGGGAATGATGGATATTCGAGATTTTATTATCAAAAATACTAGAACAACGTGTGTTCCAAATCAGCCATATCACGTTCACAACTCCGGCGTTCCATAAAAAATGTATTTGGCCACTAAAATTTTGTGAAAAAGCTTAAGTAAGAAGGGTTCTCAAGTTCATGGTTGTATCCAAAGATTTACCGAATTAATAACATAAACTCGTCGAAAGTTGTTGTGCAAAAGGACATTTGACAAAAAGATGCTCCACGTCTTTGGACAGATCTAAGCAAAGGTTGCAACGGGACACAATTTGGAAACCTCTACGAATTAAATTATCATGAGTTGAAATATAACCCGTAAAGGTGTTCCAACAAATTAAAGAATGAGACAGTGCCATGGATTGGTGCCACATTTTGCGCGAGACCTCACAAGCGGGGTAATTACCTTGCTTTCGGGACACCAAACACGAAAATCACTCGACTCTTCAACACGCTCGATAGAAAGAATGTCCAACCGGATATATGAGGGGATAGAACTCGGCAGCACTATCCAACCATTGGCAGAAAGAAAGTCCTTGAGAAAGTCCGTTAAAGTCATCAAATGGCTATTGGTGAGATTCAACTACTTGGCCAATGGAGGGATCATCCAAAAAGAATTCCAAAAATTCATATTAGAGGCCGGTCTTATAGGAACCACTGAATATGGGAATGAACTAACTCATAAACATTCCTAATTGAACACCAAATGGAGGAGTGCGAAATGTAGCCCAACGAAACATCATTTTTGAAAAAACGCTATTTCAGCAAAGTTCCACAATCTCCACTACTTGTTGCTAGACCTGTTCAAGGGCCGGGCTATCGGCCCAGCGCAGCCCTAGCCTGCTTCAACTGGCCGGGCTTGGACACTCATTTTTTAAAAAAAACCCGGCCTGAACCCGAGCCCGTCAAAGCCCGAAGATTTATGGGCCGGGCTTGGATTTTATATAAATACCCGAGCCCGGCCCGACGAATAATTTTATCTATTTATTATATATTTATACATTAAATTTATGATTATTTTAAGAATATATATTTTATCCTATTAAATTTGTATACTTGATCACCATATATGTTTATATGTTACTAAATATTAGAGATTTTAAGTAAATAAAGCAATTATATTAAAAATTTAAGCATATTTTGGTTTATTTTATATTTTTTCAATTTAGTTTAAATAAAAAAAGTTATAACAAAAATATTTCTATGGGCTTGGGCCGGGCTTGGGAATGATCTTGTAAACCCGGACCAGGCCCGAAGTTCTAAACTATGGGCTTGGGTCGGGCTTGGGATAGCGTTTTTTGTAAAAAGCCTGTCAAGCCCGGCCCGAACCCGGCCCGGCTCGCCCGACGAACAGGTCTACTTGTTGTTATTTTCCACTCCAACTTAGCTAACATAGAGCTATGAATAAGATCCAATTTCTTCAGCCCCTGCCCACCTAAACCAATCGGCCTCACACAAAGAGACCATGGAGCTGAAACTAGTTTCCTTTTCTCCACAGAGCCGCTCCACAAAAAATTACGAACCGCTCTCTCGAGTTGATGAATTAAAGAAGATGGCCATTTATAGACAACAAAAGAATGAAGAAGTGAGCTGTGAATAACTAACCGAACGAGATGATTTTACCTACTTTCGGGGATAAATTTAGCTATCCCCAAAACTTTATTTTTTGTAGTGAACTTTCATCTCCACTTTGAGAGGTGTACCAATTGAGCTACACCCAATTGGTTATTAACTACTAATTTAATTATATTGCAACATCGTAAAGCTGAAATGGTGTCATGACTTTTGTTTTGTGATAAAACTCAATAAAATAACATTTACAGGTATATGGGGTAAGGCTAAGCCTCACAAAATTTAAATAGAATGGTAAACCAAGACAAATTTAGAAGGCTCTGAATTTTAAAATATATTCTCATGTTCTGCTTAGGACCATCCAATTTTTTGTCTTGGAAATTAGACATGTTCATGGGTCGAGGACCCACCTAGCCCGGCCTTTGTCCACTTATGTATGGGTCGGGCTTACCCACCATATCGGGCCTAGGAAAAGAAAGTGCCAAGAAGGCAATCGAATTCAAGACTTAAGCTTACAAAGATCTCGGCCCTACAAATGCAAGTTACACTTCCATAATGGTTGAGAGAGCATTTGAACCAAACATAAAAAGACAACACTACTTCACAAGGCAAATTTTCATTTTTGGGTGGTCACCCTTCTTGTCACTTTTCTTGTAATTGAAGTGCTTTAAACCTTTCGTGATCATTTTCTTTAATTTCTTAGTGAACAATTATATTTCTTCATAGTATTTCGTCAATTTTCAGTACTATTGACTTCTGCTTTTTGTCATCAGCTTTCTCTTTATCCTCGTTCTCAAAATTGGCCATAGAGATTTTTTGGTTAGTAGTAGTCGTATCATCTCATCAAATTTGGATGTTGATTGATCTTGTAGTTCTTCAATAGTTGTCTTTTCTTACTCTCAACTCTTGGATAAACTTCGAAGAATCTTCTTCACTTGATCTTGCTCGAGAATGTTTTTTTCAAAGAGTTTTATCTCATTCACAATGCTATGAATCTTACACTCATTTCATCAATACTTTCTTCTTCTTTCATTTTTAATAGCTCGAATAATCTCATGTGTTGATTTATCTTTCTTTCCTTCACTCAGTTGATACCTTCATAAGTAACTTCAAGTTTCTTCCATATTGCTTGTGCGGATTCACAAGCTGAAATCTTACTGTATTCTGTTGCATCCAAAGCACAATTTAAAACGTTAATATCACATGCTTTAACTTGGAGTTTCTTAAGATCATATTTGGTAAATTCCTCATCCATTTTATCAATGGTTTAACCATCAACAACTTTGATAGCTTCAAATAAACCGTTTTTAATGACACGTCATGCTCCAAAGTTATTAGCCTAAATAAAATTACACATAAGATTTTCCGGAATGTTATAATTAGTACCATAAAAGGAGCTCTAGTAATGCGCATTCGTTCGAGAAGGACTTGTGCGTGATCATTTCTCATACTTGAACTAGCCATGGTGATCATTAACTCTGGGACCGTTTGATCTTAATAGATAGAGCTAACCTCTGATACCACTTGTTGTTCCCTTTTAATGGGCAAGTAGTTCAAGAAGAAGGTGAATTGAACTAATAAAATATTTAAAGTTCTTTTGCGAAAGCTCGATATGAAACAATAATAATTTCACCCAATAGCAATAGCACTAAAAAAAGTAGACGACAACAGACAAGTATAAGAATAATAGTTCAACATCAAAGCTAGTGACCAACCAATAGTAGCATACAATAGATAAGATGATACATTGTTGAGATTATGAATAACAACATTCAGCACATGCCCTCACAATCATACATACAACACATATAAAACACTACTTAATCATAGTATGCAAAGAAACAATATTGGTGAAATTTCATAGAGCAATGTTAGAAATAGATCAATATGCCAATATCACAATAGCACATTATCTTAAGTATTAATAGTAGGGATAAGTAAAAGGTTTAGAGTTAAGAAAATAAACATAGGGATTTATCCTAATTTAGCAACCCATGCCTAAACCACAATATAGAAACTAGCAACAATATAGTGTTTTTTAAATTATTTTGAAAATTTTGACTAGACACGATCATATCACATGACAATATAAGTTGTTCTATACAACAAAAGCAGAACTTTAAGAAATCACCATTCACCTTTTCATATTTTCTGCTTCATAAAAAAATATAATGCACAAATCTGATCCTTCCTCTTGTGAAGCTATAAAGGTTTCCCCTGAAATAGCTGGTTGCAAAACAAAAAATAAAATTACTCTATTTAAAATTAAAAATTTTAAAACCGCAATGAGACAAAACTTTGGTCCATGACCATGTTAAATAACTAATTAACTAGACCATCAAGTAAAATGCTATAATTATATTATTTTGGTGGGGATTCAAATTGTAAAGGACGGGTCTAGCCATCCTTGAATATTTTGATCTCATTTGATCCAAAAGCTTCAAACGCCATTGCAAAACAAAATGATATATTGGTTTATATTTTTTTTTAAAACCTCTGGAGGAAGATTGTGTCCCTTTCGAAAAAGATTAGAATGGGTGAAAATTTCGGGGCAAACGTCCCAACTAGGTTGATGTGTTTGTTTGCCTACAAAACACCCATTACTCTTTATTAAATAATTAAAAAGGTAATACAAAGTCCATGAAACAAGACAATAAGTTCATGAAGAGAAACAAGAAACTAATGAAAACGGTAGCCCATGCGCCCCATAGCATCATGAGCAGAAAATTTAAAACAAAAATCGGGACAATTGTCCCAATTTGTAAAACCGCCAGTGATCCTTCCATGCACAGCGAGAGCGTCTACAAGCCCATTTGCTTCTCAAAAAATGTGTGTCTCCATCAAAGATAATCGTGAAATAGATCGAAGACATGCAGCCCATTCTACCTGAACTAACCATTACACCTTCAAGTTCCGATTACTCAATAAAAGTACAATGTTCATGGAGTTGCTCTCGAGCCAAAGTCGCTCCCAGCCCTTTGAAACCACTTGCTTGATGGCAAAAATGGAAGCCCGAAATTCAGTGACAAAGCTAAAAGAATTACCAATCGAAAAGGAGAAGCAATGCAAAACTCTTCCTCTTTCATCACGAAACACCCCACCATAGCCCGAATCACTAGGAGATCCATTCGAGGAAGCGTCGGTGTTGCATTTGATCAAACCATTAGGAGGAGGAGTCCACCCAACTGCTGTAACTTTTGGAACTGAATAGATTCTCAGCTGAATATTTAGATTTTCCAGAATTCTTCTTTCAATCATAGAATTGTGAACAAACCCATATCCGGCTTTGTCGATCCTTCGAAGAATAGCCCAAAGACGAAAGAGTGAGGCATGAATGTTCAGTTTTTTATCCTCGAAAATGCATTCATTGCTAGCGTTCCAAATTAGCCAAACAATATTCACCACAGCCGAAATCCATAAGCAATAGATTTGAGGGCTAAAGTTAAAAGAAACGGCAGTCGAGATAACTTCCTTTAAGCTTTGAGAAAGATCCAATTGCCTTCAGAACAAGTTTGAAAGTGATTTCCATAATTGCGTAGCATAGCAACATTGAATGAAAAGGTTCTCTCTATTTTCTTCAACCTTTAACCATAAAACACATCTTGAAGAACAATGAAAGCCTTTACGTTTTAGAACATCATGCGTTGCCACGTATCCCATGTATATTTACCAACAAGCAATCAAGTGTGAAGGTGTAATGGATGAATGCAAAATCCTTTTGAAAATAGCATCTGTAATGTCGGGGGGGTTTAACCATTCGTAGAATAATTTAACTGAAAATGCGCCGGATGAGGGCTTCCAAACACAAATGTCCATGTCTTCCTCCGTTATGCCAATATTTTCAATTCTCCCAATTATATCTCTAGGCAAACTATTCGAAAGATTACTCCAGCCCTCCTATGATAAAAAAAATCACCAACTAAATCTTTGCTCCTAAGTACTGTCGAATGGTTGAGGCACAGCTGATTCATGATGGTTGGAGAAATCCACTCATCATTCCAAAAGTTTAGTTTGGATCGTGGTCCAACATAACAGCCATAATGTTGCCGAAGAGTAAAGAAAACCTCACAAATTGAGCACTAATGTTGGAGTTGCAAATCCAATTATTCGATACTCCATTCTTAATAAACCTCCCCTTAAGAAGATCAAACTAGCAATTTTGATTACCAAGCAGCCCCCATGCAATCTTCCCCATCATGGCAGCATTAATATTAATGTGTTTCCGAATACCCAACCCACCTTCCTTCATAGGTTTCAAACATTTACTCCAAGGGACCATTACAAGCTTTCGTTTATCAACCGAACCCATCCAAATAAAGTTTCTCATCGCTTCTCAAGGGTTAAAATGAGAGAAGAAGGCCATTTGTAGACATCAAAGGAATGCAAAAGCGAGCTGTAAATCACTGAGTTAACCAACAACACATGTCCGACCATCGATAAAGCTCTACCAATCCATCTAGCAAATTTTAGCTTTATTTTGTGCATAAGGGGTTTCAAATGACAAACTTTCGGAGCTCCATTAAAAAGTGGCACACCCAAGTAATTAAAGGGGACCTCTCCTCTTTAGATTCCCATTATCCCAGTAAGATGACTATTTCTCAAAAAGTTAATCGATTTCCCAAAAAATATCCTTTATTTCATCCAATTAACTTTCTACCCAGAATTCACGCCATACAAGTCAAAGATATCTTTGAGATGCACCATGTTCTTCAAAGTAACCGATAAAAAAATGAAGACATCATCCGTATATAGTAAATGAGAAGGGAAGGACATATTTGATGTATATTTCATCCTAGTAAGAGTACCCGAATCAACAACGGTAGAAATTAATCTACTTAAAAAATCATCTGCAAATCCGAAGAGAAGAGCTGAAAGAGGATCTCCTTATCGAATGCTTATTGAACAATGAAAGTATCCGCGTAGTCCTTGGGGAGAAAGTATAGAGATCTGAGAGGAGCGAATGGTTTCATGGATCCATGTAATGAACTTCTCAAAGAAACCAAAAGCTCTCGATACGGTAAAAAGGAAATCCCAATCCAACGTGTCCAAAGCCTTTCTGATATCCACCTTAATTGCTAGATTTCCACCATAATATTTTTTATTAAGTAAATTAACACCTCCCGACACAAGAGCGATGCATTGGTGAATATTTCTTACTTTGCCGAATCTAAATTGATTGGGAGATTTAATGTGGGCTGCAATACTACCCAAGCATTTTGCTAAGATTTTCATGATAATCTTAAACATGAAATTACCCATGTTAATCGGCCTATAATCTTCCATGGTAATTGAATGTTCTTTCTTCGGTAGAAGAGTCATAATGCTAGAGTTAAAACCAGGCAGCAAGAAATCGGTGTCCAAGAATACCATAACAGCCTTGCCAACATCCCCACCAAAAAATTCACATAAACCCATCCGAACTCAATGCGCTCAAACCTTCCATTCCTAAAACAGTAGCTTTAATGTCTTCAAATGATGGTTGAGAGGTTAAAAGCTTATTTTCCTCATCTGTAACAGCCTTAGGTATTATAGAATTAATTAGCCCCTCATTCACCACAACAGTGGGATCTCGGTTGAAAATGCCATTGTAATAGCTCACCATATGATCATAGATAGCTTCTAAATTGGTAATAATCGTGCCCCCAATATTCAAAGATTTAATCCCGCTATTCGACCTTCTAATATTTGCCAATCGGTGGAAAAAATTTGTATTACGATCCCCTTCTTTTAACCAACATATGCCACATCTTCCTTTTAAATATATCACCTTTTATTTCAAAAAAGAATCTAGCTCGGTATGAGCTAATAGTTCAGCATTACTTCGCTCATCATTGATGTCGTTTAATGAAATTTCTTGTTGACCTGAAGAGAGCTTCACTTGGCTCTTGGCGATATTATCATTGAAATGTCCAAAAACATCTTTATTCCACTTCGTCAATAACGGGAGAAATAATTTCAGCTTCAAGATCAAGAGCTACATAGGAGGTAAAGCGGGAAATGAAGAACGCTAATGGTCTGAAATAAGTTTACATAAGCCTAGGTGCTCCAACTACATAGCTTGAAATCAAAATCGAGAAACTCCACGATGTTCAATCTCACAAGAAAAGAGTAAGGGGTGGTGATCCAAAAAATGTCTAGCGAGCACCGAATAATGAAAAGTGCAGCTATTACCAAAATCTTTAAAGGTCAAGGCTCTATTCAAACGAGAATCCACCCTAGTGTTACCATCTCTAGCATTAAACCATGTAAAAAAAGGTCTAGATGCAGCCACATCAATCAACTCAACCTCATCAATACATTCTTTGAATTCCCTACATGAACGAACATTCGGCAACTAACCCCTTTTCTCATGGGCACCTAGAATAGCATTGAAATCACCAATCCACATCCAATTTCTATCCCCTGTGAGCTGTCTAACATCATTATAGAGACTTTGGTGCTAATTGGGGCTGTTATTACCGCAAACAAACCCGATAGAAAAATTAAAATCCAAGATATTCACCACAACTACCTGATCCGATCTAAACTCCACATTAACCGTAGTAGGAATCGAGCTTGACTTTAAAATCCACATTGTCGGACTAGGTTTATGATTCATGGCAATCAAAACATATCCCAAACGTCTCCACAAAGAAACATCTAGAATAATTCATCAATTGTTTATACTTAGTAAACTTAAAAACCATAACATTTAGTTTGATTGTTTTTCAAAATAGCTGCAATATGAAAATATGTCACTATTTGTTAATGTCAAACTGAAATTTTAGAAGTTTCTTAAATAAATATAATATAAATTAGTAATAAACATTAAAAAAAATTAGATGTACAAATATTTTTTAATCTAAGATGATGATAAATTTTTAAATTTTTTTTGAAAACCCCTCGAGAGAACGATGTGTTCCCCCAACGGGAAAAGGATTAGAATAGGTGAAAATTTTGAGGCATATGTCCCAACTAGGTTGATGCATACGTTTGCCTACAAAATACCTATTCCTCTTTTATAAATAAAATAAAATCCATCAGTTACACGAGAGTAAAAAGCCCTAGTTTACAAAAAGATCCAACTCCAAGCAACCCACACTACATTTGTTACATTTAAAATAAAACCAGCAAAAATGTAAACAATAGTCTAAGTGATCCAAGGTAGGAAGGGTTCCTTCAAAGATGAGTTTATTCCTAGATTTCCAAATGGTCCAATCAAT
The DNA here is from genome assembly GCA_949673415.1 of Euphorbia schlechtendalii. Classification (NCBI taxonomy): domain Eukaryota; kingdom Viridiplantae; phylum Streptophyta; class Magnoliopsida; order Malpighiales; family Euphorbiaceae; genus Euphorbia; species Euphorbia schlechtendalii. The sequence goes on along the minus strand of CATIWQ010930394.1, from coordinate 22,259 downwards.
GGCGATCCATAATGATGTACCGAATTCCCTAGCTCATCCAGGTTGAAAGAAGCCGCGCCATTGCAAAAGAAAAGCTTCGCTGTTACATGGTAAGGGATAGCAGAATCTGAACCACTTCATGGCATCTTGACAATCACGTTGACTTCGATTACACAACAGCAGTGCATGGTCCACAATCTCGGTGTAATTGCAAAACGGGCAGTAGTCGTCGTTGATCGAGTTGCACCCTCTATGTAGCAGAAAAGATTTAGTGGGTAGTCTTCCATGAATTACCAACCATCCGAAGAAGCACAACTTGGGCGGGAGAAAGCTCCTCCAAACTAACGAAAAATCAGAACTCGGAATAGGACATCGAGAAGGGTGATAATAACCGCTACAGAAGCTTGCTGCAGAGTAGTCGCTAATTTTTCCAAGCTCCCAAAGAAACCGGTCAGCAGTAGCATCAAATGTGAGCTGGAGTTGATGGCTAATTGAATTAGAATTGTTGCCAAATATATTAGGACAGACGATAGCAATCCAGTTGCAAAGCTCAACACATCTGTTTTGCATATTCAGCCGCAGCCTTCTTTTCCAAAAGGGTTGACAGAATCTGTTAACTTCGAAAATAGCTAAGCAACCATCGCGAACATTATACGATTTATGATTACATAGAGCGTAAAGGTCAGGAAATAGAAGATCAAGGCTTTGATAACCCATCCAATTATTAGTAAAAAATGAAAAATCTTTTAAACTTACTAAAATTTGTTACATTATTTTTTAAAAAAAAATTGCCTTATTGGATTTTTCATAATAACAAAGAAAAACCTCACCCCACCCAAATTTGGGCTTGAACCTCTTTGGATCACATCTTTATGTCTCAACAACTAGGCTAAGACCTTTGCTACAATCATTTACATTATGAGAATGTTGATTATTTTTAACCAATTTTATTATGAATATAGATTTTTAAAGATGTTGGGTATCAAACACAGAACCTCCCACTCTCGCATTGAAAAGTACACTTAATTGGTACATTGTTTCCTTTTTTATTTGCTAGGTTTTGAAACCACGGATCATATGTTGAAAAAAATAATTTTCCACTTATACCATTCAACAATACTATCAAACTAGGAATCATGTTTTTTAATGTTTACCCTGTAATTTAATTCTAAGCATTAGTTTCATATATCTAAGATTTGCAAGTCAATGAATAAATGTGTAAAGGAATAGTGCATTGGGACACCCTTAAACTTGTCCTTAAATGCCAATTTGCCACCTGAACTTGTTGCAAAAGTGCACAAACTCGTTCCCTTAATGTCACGTGTCATCTTTTAGCCGAAGAGATAAAAAGGACATATTTGAAATGTTAAAAAAACAATAACTAGCACGTGAAATTGAGGAGGCAAACTGGTGCACCTTTTATAGGTTTAGGACGTATTTGGAAATTTTTTTAAGCTAAGGGATAAATAAACGTTCAAAAATTTGTTGTCGTGCAAAATATTCGTTGGCATAAAATAATATTTGATAACTTGTAAATGCATCTTAATTTGTTATCATTAAATCCTAGTTTTTAGAATAGTTTATTGTTGATTTTGTGATGAAAATGCTATATTTAGGTACTCTGAGCTTTCTGTGGTGAAATGTCAAAGAATTGGTGTTACCTTGGAGTCCAAGATAATATTGGAGCTGAAGAAGTACATTCAATAGCTGTTCGGAGTTGGCCTGGAATCTAGGATAAGAACTTGCATGCACACAATAATGGTGATGTACATGGTGTGAGATGTTGCTTTTATTTGCATATGTAAATGGATGGTGGAAAGCGATAAACACATAACACGTAGCATGCACTCAATAATAATTCTTCCAACCATACACCTCTCGTGGAATGAAGGGTTTGGCTCATAAATCTAAGCTTGGATCATCATGACATCATGAAGATGTCAAGGAGCAAACCTTCATAAATCATAGATATTTTGGTACACCCTACGGGAAGTTACTTAGGCAATGCTATATGAGTTCGGTCACAAGGGTTACAGATGTAGAAAGCTCTTGTTCCACAACGATACAATCCAGTTCTGTCCCCAAATAAGTGAGAATGCGGGAGGTAAGCGTGTTATGGTAACAAATGATCCACTCTCTAGGCATCTTCGACCCCCATGGGATCACAAGTGATACTTTCGTGGCTTCACGTTTTGAACCCTAAACTTAAAGCTAGTCCTTCTAATGCATATGCTTTGGTGAAATATTTTAGAGGTGAATAACTCATTTAATGACTTTTGAATACTCATCGAAGTCTTTTAAACTTTAATTTTAAAAAGAAGAATGATCTCCAATGGAGTCACCATTGTGAGCGGAAGACGTTCTACTGGCGTGACACCCGCGAGGCACCGGCCCCATGAGATGTGGCTTGGGGGTTTTCGAGAATGAGAGGAAATGAAGTCTTGGAAAGACACAAGTCCTAAACCTCTAGCCTATGTTACAGAGTCACCACCTGGATCAGTTGTTCCGGGAAATGCCACACCCAAAATATAAGAAACAAAAAACCCATAAATCAACAAAATTTGTGTTTCTTTATGTGAACAAAAAAATTTAAGAAAAAAACTTTCAAGAAATGAAAAAAGTAACCTCTCAATGTCATTGATCTGCACTGAGAATTATTATGTTCAGGAACATCGACATCAGGTAATCATTGAAAACAAATAACTTAAACTAATCACTACATTCATTTTCTCACAGATCATTTATTAAGTCGGGCAGGTTTTGGGGGTTAGCGGATTGTTTAAGACCCGAGTTAGTTAAGAACATCCCACATGATTAGGATGAGAAGCCATCGTTTCAAAAATTTTACTACTGTTGATTTCTTGCCGGCGACATTGTGCAGTCTTTCACAGAAGTAGGTATTTTGCATCTCTGAATCTGAAAGGGTTCAAAAACATCACTATGATCTGAGCATATGTAAATGGAATTTTTAACAACCCGAATTCAAAATCAGCAGCAGACACATATCTATGTACTCAGATTTATAAAATATTATTTAAGGTTAAACGATGTTAAGAAAGAAAGATGAAGATGAGAATATTTGAATACCTGAACCTGAAGGATATACGGCGGATTCTATCCATTGAAATGATACGATTAGAAGACGGCTATCCCAATACCATTTCATAACATGCTTTATGGACCGCGTAATTTAGGGGTTCACTTTCTTTTTTTCTTTATTGGTATTTTTATTTTTATTTCCTTATAAATACGTTTATTCAATATATATCATTATCGACACTTTGAAACTATTTAAAAACAATTTTGTATCTAACATTTATTCCATCACTAATAATTTGTTCGTACTTTTCCGATTATTCATTCTAATAATATTCATGCATGTCACGTTTGAAATGTGGAGTTTGTAGCTTAATAAGATATGTAAGTGTTCAGTGTTCTTCGTACTTGTATTTGATATCATTAATATTTTACTTGAAATGATACGTGTGATAGGAAATAAAAAAAATCTACCATGAAATTTCCCTTACAAATTTTATTAGCTACTTTTTTTAAGAATATGGATTTTTGAAGATGTTATGTATTGGATTCATGAACTCTAATCTCCACTTTGATAGGCGGACCAATTGAGCTAAACCCAATTGGTCATTAACTACTTTTTTACTTATATTGCGACATAGGTAAAGTTCAAATGGTGTCATGACTTCTGTTTCATGACAAAACACAATAAAATAACTTTTACTGGCCATACGGGGCAAGGCTAAGCTTCATAACCCAGCCCGTCCTTTATCTCCCTATATATGGGGCGGGCTTAGCCACCGAATCAGGCTATGGAGAAAAAACTGACAAGAAGGCAATCGAAATCATAGACTTAAGCTGATTAAAGAGGTCGCGGGTTTACAAATGAAAGTTACGCTTCCATAAAGGTCGAGAGAAAGCATTTGAACCAAACATAAAAAGATAATTGTGCTTCACAAAACCAATTTTCATTTTTGGTAGTCGCCTTTCTTGTAACTTTTATTATAATTGAAGTTCTTTCCACCTTTCTATAGTTTCTTCAATTTCTTGGTGAACAACGATATTTCTGTATAGTATCGTCAATATTCAGTACTATTGACGTCTGCCTTTTGTCATCAACTTTCTCTTTGTCCTTGTTCTCAAAATTGTCCATAAAGATTTCATGGTTTAGTAGTAATCGTATCATCTCATCAAATTTGTATGTTTAGGGATCTTGGACTTCTACAATAGAAGTCTTTTCTGACTCCCAACTCTTGGGTAAACTTCAAAGAATCTTCTTCACTTGATCATGCTAGACAATGTCTTTTCCAAGACATTTTAGCTCATTCACAATTTTTGTTAATCTTGCACTCATTTCAACAACACGTTCTCCTTCCTTAATTTTTAATAGCTTGAATAGTTTCATGTGTTGATTTATCTTGCTTTCCTTCATTCAGTTGGTACCTTCATAAGTAACTTCAAGTTTCTTCCATATTTCTTGCGTGGATTTACGAGCTAAATTCTTATTGTATCTGTTGCATCCAAAGCACAATGTAAAACATTAATAGCATACCCATTAACTTGGAGTTTCTTAAGATCATCTTTGGTAAATTCTTCATTATTTTTATCAACGGTTTCTATTTTATCAATGGTTTCACCATCAACAACTTTAGTAGCTTTAAATGAACCATTTTTAATGACATGCCATGCACTAAAGTTATTAGCCTGAATAAACCTACGCATGCAAATTTTTCAAAAGCTATAATTAGTACCATAAAAGGAGGTATAGTAATGCACATTCCTTCAAGAAGGACTTGTGGTGATCATTTCTCATGCTTGAACTAGCCATTGTGATCATTAACTACGACAATGTTGGATCTCAATAGATAGAGCTAACCTTTGATACCACTTGTTGGCCGCTTTTAATGGACAAGTAGTTCAAGAGGGGGGTGAATTGAACTAATAGAAAATTTGAAGTTCTTTTGTGAAACTCAACATGTAATAATAATAATAATTTCACCTAATATCAATAACACTAAACAAATAGTAGACAACAACATACCAATATCTGAATGATGGTTCAACATCAAAGTTAGTGATCAACCTATAGTAGCATACAATAATTAAGATGATAAATTGTTGTCACTATGCACTATAAGAAAAAAGCGTTTTTCAGACTGAAATATCCATCAATAAAACGCAAAAATCCATCAGCAAATTGCATACTAATAGTATTTATGATGGAGAGTCAAATGTCAGGAAAAAGCGAGTCAGTGATTTTACTAACGTGTTTACTAACATATTTTCTGACTCTTTTACTGATGGTTTATAAGTCAACATATAATGACGGAATGTGACAAATAATCATATCAAAGTATTCTGACAGTCATGTTGACTTCCTAACAGATTGTCGTCATGGAATTTACAAAAACAATAAAAAACAATATATATAATATGTATATGTTTGGATTGAAAAATGAGCTACCACTTTGCTTGACTGGACACGCTAATATTAAGAATTGGGTTTCCCCTATAATTTGCTGATGTATCCTAACATAAAAATATGTCCCATGAATAAAAAATAAGCACAAAAGACAATATGTTAGATACTCAAGTTTAAATGTTTGTCTCTAATTGCATCTAAAACATAGCAATAGTAACTAATGAGCATAGAAATGAACATCTCAAGTGACATTATAAATAAGTGAGATAAATTTTATTCTACTTGATATATTTAAATGCTTCAGTGGAATAATCAAGAACTAACCGTATTAACTACTTTTTAAAGCCAATTCCTTGCTTTTGCTTCACCCATTGTCTGTTCCCCTCTCATCTTTGTTACATAAATAACAAGTTAAAGCAGAGAAATTGAAGAAAACAAGAACAAGAGAATCCAAGGAGCTCAAAATTAATACTTGTCATTAAGTTTCTAAATTCAAATATGTTCTTGTTATGCTTGTAAAACACATCAATATAAACTAAAAACAGAAGGAAAGAATTAAAGGATTTGATGAATCCCAAATTGTGTTTGGATAAAGATATGACTTCATATTTGTACATCAACATATGTTGAAATTTTACAATAAAATGCATAATGAAATAAGTTTTTTTCTCTGCATATAGAGCCAGAAAGAAGTAAATTTACAAAAACCTATAGAATTATTTTGATATCAAAGACTCACTGGATGAGTTGATACAGCTGTGTAAAAACTAAATTCTTAGGTGCTCGCGTATATATTACAGCTAACACACGTCAAAATCAATAACATAACACACCATCTAAACTACAAAAGAATGGCTTCAGTATGGCTGTTATATGCATATGTTTTTACTTACCTGGATTGATATAATCTTGTAAACATTGTACACACATCTAATATAAAATGTAGTTGTAAAGAATATTCTAAATGATTGGGAACAAATTGAGTAATATTTAAGCGTTTTACATTTTGTTCACTGTATAACATAAGCAAGATCAAAGCGTGAATGTTCACTGAAAAACATGGCATGATGTTCCCCTTCATTATGACAATGGATACAAACAAGAAAACAAACAGCATTACTATACTTAATCATTGAAAATATAAAATCTGATTCAACATCAATAATATTTGACAAAATTCAAATATTACATAGATGTAAAATACAATATACTTGGCTTTAGGGATAGCCATCCTCATATAATTTGTCCTATAGTTCGAGCAAAAGCCTGAATCTTAATGTTTCTAGTGGTACCAACATATTTCCCATCGGGCAGCAAAGGGAAATATAGGAGCCTCATACAGAATATAAAGAGAATAATTAAGTAGAGAAAAGCAAATACAACATTATGACTATTTTTTTTAAAAAAAACCTGCTCTCGTTTAGATGGTATCAGTGTTATTGAGCTCCGAACAAGATTTTTCCACTTGTCAAGCCATTATATGATAGTCTTTCTCTATTGCTTGAAGTGACTCCAGGTGATCACTGAACACTAATCGTTTTATCATTCATAGCTAATAAAGCAACACCAATGCTTCTCCAGAAAGTATAATTAATCCTAGCATAAGGAACCATAGGTTCCACCAAGCATAAAAATAAAGGTTTATGTTCACGAACAAGGTTACGAACATAAGACTTCATATTTTTATTATGGATTCCCAGACAATTCCAATATAGAACTATCATTTAGAATACCTTGGTGAAAGCGATCGCGAATTTCACGATTGATGGTATCCACTAGATGTTGAGGAGTTCAACGATGTGCAGTTGGTTGATATATTGCTCCTTTGTCTTCCTCGTTTGACCATCTCCCAAGGTTGTTCTTCCTCATCCACCATATCACTCCAACGCTCATGAGCGATAGCTTTGGAAGACAAACCCGAGCCAAAAATTGTCAGATCCGCCGCTAGATCAATACCATTCTAATCATGCACCACAATATCTTCCTTCCCATTTCTATTGGAGATCAACTCCAAATTAAAATTAACCTTATCAATATCAGTTCTGATTTTGGTATCCTCCTTTCCATTAGCTGACCTAACCATATCAAAATTTTGTTTCAAGAGGGAAAAGAATAGAATAATAAACTGAACAAACCCATATGCAATATTAAAAGCTTAAAAGGTAGCTCAATTTTTTGTTTCAAAATGCCCTTTCTCCCAATATCAAGCAGAACAACGCCCATCTTAAATAACAAAATTCATGTGTATTAAGAGGCAGGGTAAGAAATATATATTTATTTTCAAATCTCAGGATCATTTAATCTGGGGTATCTAGTGACATACAAAAGGAACTAGAAAAAAATCAAATGGCCTCAAACAATGCATACAAACCCTAGTGAAGCTTAAGGCCTGTATTTCTAACAGAATTGGAATTAAAATTTGATAAAAATAGCTCTATGTAAAATTATTAAGCCAATGAACGAAGCCTTGAAATCCTTACCCAATTATTGATGCAAGGCTAGAGAAGTGATCTGACAAAAGAGTGAATAGAGTGACTATGGAGAGAGATTATACTAGTTAAACATGAAAATTAGGTTACAGATGAAGCAAAGGTAATAAAATCTAAAATGAAAAGGATAAATCACTTACCATGATTCAGATAGCCATCGATCCTTTTGCTCTTTGAGATGTTCATCCAAGCGTAAAAACAAAACGAGGAAGCGATTTTCAAACTGTAACAAAATGATAGTAACAGGCTCACCGGTGAGATAGATGTGGGTTTCAAGGGATTTGGGATTGAGGTCGTTAGATCCAGAGAATTGGGTGTCTAGGGTTTATTGTTGATGAAGTTGTTATCTGTGGGTCTCGAATAGAAAAGTGGGTCTCCATAACTTTGGTAATCTTTTATTTTAATTAAAAATATAAAAATTCTAATAGTAACATCTCCATCAACTGATTCTTATAAGGAACATTCAACATATATCCTCATAATCACATGTATAACATATATCAAACACTACTTAATCACACTATGCAAAGAAACAATATTGATAATAATTCACAGAGCAATATCTGAAATGGATCAATAAGGCAATCTAACAATAGCACAATAGATTAAGAATCAAGAACAGAGATAAGTAAAAGGTTTAAAGTTAGAAAGCAAACATAATGATTTATCCTAGTTTAGCATCTAGTGCCTAATCTAGTCTCCAATTCTTTCTCGAGCTTTAATCCATTATAAAATTCTTTTTAATAGGTAGCAAAATTTATTTACAACTTAGTTAATTCCTCACTTGAAAGTACCCACCTTACAAGCTTGAATACTACTAAGTTCCCCACTACTTATAACTTGGGTAGTGTACACTCAATTACAACATTGAGTAGAGTTTGGTGCAGAAACAACACTCTTGAACACTCAAGATTCCACTCTCTTTCTTCTAGGTTATTCTTAAGATAGTTACAGTGAAGTGTATAACTCAATAATTCTATGCATCTTTGTGATTGTAAAAGTTGAAAGCGCAATATCTTTAATAGCAGTTGAGATATTTAGTTTAAGCTCTTCGTATTGTGTTGTATCTCCATAACTGATATTGGCAAACTTTTGTAGGCAATTTGAATGAGCTAGCCATTATGGAGTCATTAGATACATCTTTTGACTGTTGATAGATGCTAGCTTGGATCCACATAGTCTTCTAGTCTTTTCTTTCTTAAATTGGAGATACTTCAAATGTGGATTAAGGATAAGTTGTTGTTTGAATCTTAATTAGGTTAGTGGAGTTTGATTTCGAATGTCTCCAAGGGTTGATAATCTTCCCTTGATGAATGAAGCTTCATTTATTAGGTTCCAACAATTGTTGTAAACTTTGCTAATTATAATATTCGACATCTTAGCACTTTCTGCTATATTTGGTAAGTATCTTTGAGCCTTATGCTCTACTTTTTATACTTCAAAAATATTCATTCATTGTTTCTAAAACCTGAAAAACTTCATGGTTTCTAAAACCTGAAAAACTTTCTCCAAAATAAACTTATACAAGTTTATAGTAAAAAGTCTTTTATATCCTATTTTTAAGTTAGCTCAAAATAGATTGAATGATATTTTAGCTTATGAGTCAATCTCAAATAATCAAATGATTAATATTAAATAAGGGATTTTTTTTTATATACTGCTCAATGAGATAAATATGATCTTATGATAGAATTAAATGTGTAATGCACGCTATAAAATAAACTAAGTAATAAATTTGTTTCACACAAAATAGATTAAATGATCAATAAATACTTTTTATGATTGGTTTGTCATCTTTAATGCATTAAAATATATAGGTTTATTACTGGAACCTAGATTTGAGATTATAATAGGAATTACAACACCATTCACTTACCTCTCATTGAGGCCACTTACCTCTAATGAAGTCACCAACTAGACTTAACTCCCATTCGGTCTCACCTACCTCACTAGATACTCTAGTCAACAGCCTCAACTATCATTTTGGGTAACTCCCATTGGGCATACTTACCATGCATGGGATCTTCAGTAAACTCCTTTAACTACATTTGGAGATATATGTTATGGGGCACAATCACCAGCCTAGAGATATAAGTTAATACCTCCCATTTAGGCTGGAATCCCAACAATCTCCCCCTCCAGCCCAAAACACCAAGGAAAACGAACACTCATTCTTGATCGAAATAAAAAGTATACCAAATGATATTGCACCACTACAACAATATGACACGCCACTTGATAACCACAAAAGAGGAAGACTTACAATACAAGATACAAAATGGGAATTTGAAAGATGATCTCTTCTCAAGAAAAAAATCTACCACTAGCTTTCCATAAATCGATGCTTCGAAAATTACTTTCGTTCTTTAAGAAACAAAATTGTCAATTCACTCCTAGTCCCCCGAATTCTCCTTCACAATAGAACGGGTTTATTCTTTTCTTTACTTTGTCTTTTTTAATTCTATTTTTAGACTAGTTTTGGGTTTAAATGTTGAATTTTATTAAATGTCTCACAATGAGGACATTGTGTTTTTTAAGTGTGGGGGGTATTTGTAAAAATCCCAAAAAACTCGAAAAAATTAAATAAAAAAATCGAAGAATTTGAAAATTTTTGTTGATTTTCATATCATTTATACATTATCTATTCTTATACTTTACTAACATTTGTCCAAGGTTATTATGAGTGTTAGGTATTACAAGTTTGATGTTAGTGCAAATTTTGAGCGCATGTTGAAATTGAGCGTTATTAGCACAACACTTAGCATTTGGCAATGATGAGTGGTGAGTAACATTTGAGAGCAACATTCCAAGTAAGGTTCGATATATATTTCAATGCAACATGAATTAGTATAAGTTATATAGCTTTAGTTTAATGCTTTCGAAAAGTTTAAGTGGAGTAATATCTAATAGTATTCTTACTATGAGTTTTATATGCAAATCTCGAATAAGTCCTATAGGTATTGAGTGTGTTTAAAGTGTTGGGAAACTATAGCCATAATTCTTTGAAATTGATCAATAAAGGATGAGGGTATTAAGAGTGAAAAATCAAAAGAAAGAGAGGATAACCAATGAGTTATGCAAAAGGTGAGGAATGGTACAGAGCAGAAACTGCAACCATTCATTGACTGAAAAAAGAAAAGAAAGCATAGCACGAAAAATGGGTGCAAGGTACAAAGTACTTCATAAACTTGACTCGTACTAAGCATAGTAATATTGTTGTCCAGGTTTATATATTTGTCTTGATTCTTTTGCGCTAGATTTAGAAAAGTCATTTCATGTGTTACTTTGCGGTGAATCATTGAATATCTGAGTGTTTAGAACCGATTATGTTAGATTAGTTTAGTGAACGTAATAACTTTGTTAAACTTGCATGTTTTCTTTGCTATACTTATTTTGTAGGAAAATCTATATATTAGAATCTCTAATCTTCCATGCATGTATCTATCCATTCTTCATTCTAATCCTCCTATCCAAAACTTCAAATTATTTTACTTTATTTTCTTCATTCCATTTTCCTTGTTGATCTTTAGAGCTGGTCCTTCCTTGTGGGATCAATATCTTTTAAAACTCCATCGCAATTGTATACTTACTGTTATCATCATTTTTCTATCTTGATAAGTGTTATTGACAACACCTATACTTTACATGAACAAATTTTAGGCAACATTAATATATAGCCAAAATCTTTACGAAAAAGTTATTAAACTTATCAGTAAAAAAGTGGCGAACATGTAGATATCCTAAAAGATTGGGAATCGCCAAGCAACTATGGCTCTAGAGAAATAAGAGCTTCAAGGATGTCATGGAGAGCTAAGGCTTACCATGAGCTATTGGTGAAGTATCTCCTACCCAAAACGGGCTCTCTTTCAAGCTATACCAATTTTAAAAGATGCATCATCTACCACATTGTATATGGAAAGTAACTCAACTAGCTTGTACTTATCTTCACTACCTCTCACCAAGGTCACAACAATGTTCAACTTTGGCTATCTCATCACAGCCATAGTAAAGGCCTTGTAGATCAATGTAGAAGGCTATGAGAAGGTAAGGGGCAAGTGCATTATCCCAGTGAGGAAAATATTTAACCTAGGGCATTTCAAAGCCCTTTAATCATCAACTCTAAATTCTGGATACACTAAAATCCAAAATGCCAAGGCAAAGAAAGTCAAAGTTTTTACCACAATTGTGTCAAAGGATGTGCTCAAGGAGGATATGGACTCTGAGATTGATGAAGATGAATAGTCTGAGGTAGAATTAGAGGATGATATCCCAATTGGGGAGTATTTGAAGAAGGCTAAGGTAGCATTTGGTCCAGCTACCAAGAGAATGAAGAAGAAAGCTAACCTAACTAATAAGAGGAAAGTTGCAGTTTTTACTAAGGGGGAGCTTAAGAAGAAGCTAAAGCTCAAAACCAGGGTTGAGTGAGAACTTAAGGCTATAGCAAAGGAGGTATTTGAGAAAATTGATCAGAAAAAATTTACCTCCTCCCTATTTTGATTTTGTAGAACAAGTACAGTAAAATGTTAGCCTCTGAGATCACAGAAGAGCTAAGGAAGAGAAAGAGGAAATTCACATAAGTTAAATAGGAAGATGTGGATTCTCTTCAAAAGGTTGAGAAAAAGCTCAAAGGAGCTCAAAAGAAGAGGAATGCTCCAAATGGAGCAAGGAGGAACCTCAAGCTAGTAGAGAGTGAGGATGAATTGGAAGAAATTAGCTAAGACAAGTTTGACGAGTCAACTGGTCTTGATGAATCAACAAGTTGAGTTTCCTGAAGCTGATCTATCCTTGGATCAAACAGCTGACCAACAGGCACCTAAAATTCCTTCCCGTAGACCTACACCTTCTAATTCTACTTTTATTCCCATCTCTTCCCAAGAGAGAATTAACCTTCTTCACCACCTCCAAATACTTTAAATTCACTCATTCCCTCTCTTCAAAAATCTCAACAACCTATTACTGTAAATGAAATTGTAAATTCTCTACCTTTTTCACCAAAACAAACTATGAATTCAAAAACTATTCCACCAAATACCACTACTCAACCAACCCTTTCTACAAACCTAGCCTCTACCCCCTCAATCCCTTTGATTGAGGAAATTCTATATACTAAGAACTAAGCTCAGGAGTAAAATATAGAAGATGTCAACGATGTTAATGCATATTTTATAACCAAGAAAGCAACCCTTACCAGCAGCTACCTAGTCCAAGAGGACATTGATGATTCATCTATTTTAGCCAAGATACGAGAAATTGCAAGGCTAAATACCCTTTTCTCAAGTCAAACACTGAGTTAGATGCAGTAGTTAGCCAAGTACTACTAGTTGAGGAATTGACAATGTCAGCCAAGAAGAAGAAGGCGAGTATACATGAGTTTGAGGATAACACAAGTATTCTAGCAAAATCAATTTATTATGATAAATTTGAATGCATCCAAGGGATCTTGACAATTCATAACCACCTCGCAAGCAAAAGTGATAAGAGCTTGGTTAATAAAATGGTGATAATTCTCAACGGATTCATTAACTCTACAACCCAACTAAAGGTAGTAGTCTTCGTTATTCCTACCTCAACCATTATCGCCAATGTTGTAGAAGGGAGAGTTAAGGGAAGTGTAGATAATGCAACTTTGCAACTTAATAACATTCATTACATGTTGGTGAATCTAGTGATGCAGTTTCCCAAGTTTGGCGAGGAGCAAGCCACTATAAAGACCAGCACTAATAAACTCCTTAACCAACTATTGGATAAGCTCAACTCAACCAAAGATGTCCAACACAACATGGCTAACACCATGGAGAAGATGTTTGATTTGATGATAGCCATGATAAGAAGGTGGATGTTGTCATCAAGAAAATAGACAAACCTATCGTGGCTTTGTCTGCCATGGATCAAAAGCTTAATGCCACTTGCACTATCATCAATGTGAATATTGAGGAAAATAGTAAAGGTATCACAGAAGATGTTGATTTTTTATATGGGTAAGCTCTTCCATGAATCAAGCTCATTAGTGGATCTTGAAAATGGATTTATTGTACAGAAGAAGCTCAATATCCTAGTAGATAAAATCAATCTAATGTAAGACAATATCAAGGCGTTTATGGACACTAGGATCGAAGATGTAAATGACATAGACTTTATAACAAGAAAAATGCAAGCTATGGTTCCTAGAATTGTTGACATGGAGGCACAACTGAAGATAGCATTGCCAGCAAGAGACTTTTGTCGAATGCTTTAATGTTTTCCAAAGTTTGCTTGCCAAGGATTTGATCTCATTGCTCATCTCACCTGGTGCCACCATTTGCTACTTTGTGATCTTGAAAGTTAAGATGTCTTATCCTCACTTAGAAGAGAGTGACTTTTGAATGAAATTGATCTAGTTATAACTAGGAAGGAAGAGATGCTCTCTCATGCCTTAGACTCCTTCAACATGTACATAAACCAATTGGTGATGGAACCATTAACAAAGGGGCAAAGGTAGCAGAGGATGCGCGAAAGATAGCTCAACATAAAAAATCTCATCTCCCTACAAGACTGCAACATCCACCACAGTAGTAGAAGCTAAGGAAATAACATAAGCCACCAACATCATCTTCTTAGTAGTAGTAGCAACCTCATGGAAGAGGAAGGGGAGATCCAAAGAAGAGACAGTTTAGTTGTAGCTGCTAGAAATATTATAATAAGACTCATTGTAAAAGCATAACACAATTTGTGTACTTGCTGAGTTCATCTATATAAAATTACAAGATTTTGTTTCAAGTTAAGATCTTCTTAACTTTCAGTTATATTACTGGATTTTAGATAAACTTGTACCTTGTAAGAATCAATATAGACCACCAAGTTTAGAGAAGTAGATTAAGACAAGTCCTAAATTTAAAGGAAAGCTCACTCGGTATATGAGCGAGCTTGCGCTGACTAAAGGAAATCCATTTAGCATGGTTGAGTCTATGTTATCTAAGGGAGTTCACTCAACATGGGGGAGTCTTATATAACTTACCAGGTATTCCTATATCCATTAACTTTTACTTAGTTAATTTTTGCTACTATCTAGTTTGTTATCTATTCCAAAATGGGAGAGATTGTTAAACCCAACATGATAATACTTCAGAGTATTTAAGTTTTGGAGATAGCAAATTACTTACGATAATGAAATTAATAAGGTACTAAGTAGACTCTTAACTAAGTTGCCATCTTGAGGTTGTTTTATGAAAGAACAAATCAGGTTGATATAAGATTAATTAGGTTGAAATTTAGTGTTGCGAGAGTTGTTGTGCTAAGTAACTCAGCTTCAAAGTTCATGTGACATATCTCAACGTAAGCTAAGCACTTTTATGCGATGGTGGGTAAAGTACATTATGATGTTACCTTTTAACTATTCTTTTGTGGAAGGACAAAAGTGTTTGAGTGACATGAATGCGATGGGCTAAGAGCGCGTGTGTGATAGGCACGGTCCACCGGGGTGCTTTTGTGAAACTAAACGGTATTGGGTCGGGGACCCAAAAGAATAAAAAGAGAAAATGAAATTGATTTGAAATATTTTAGATCGTCAAAACAGAAAATCGTTATCTCATAGTTAGAGTCGTCACGTGGATAAGCTCTTCTAGAAATTAAAGTCTTGTGAGGCTCAACGTATGGGGGATGACCCACTAAGACATAGAGATTCGGGTACGAGATAAGTTGCTTACTTCTTATTGTATCACATTAAATTACATGTGTAAAAAACCGTGTTTCTTAATTATGTGTATTCAAGCTTAAGACATTTTTGAGTTTATTATTTAATTTAGCGTGCATGTGGAAAGTAGTACATAAATACAGAAAGCAGTAAAGAAATGCGGGAAAGTAAAATAATAGTTTACAAGCCTCGGGGGATACAACTACCCGCCTAATCTATAAATTACATTTGAATTTACAATACCCAAAGGAAAAATAAACTCTTAGTCATATATCTATCCTGCATCCACAACGGTTAGCACAATATATAACACATTGGGGTTAGTAAACAAAACAAGTCCCAATTAGTAATTGTCAAATTAGGGTGATATTTTATGACCGGAAAGACGCTCATGGCCTTTTGATAGAAAACAAAACGATTTTGGGAAATTATTGATCTTAAAAAAATTCAATTTTAGACTCAATTTATCTTGCCAATTTTTTAGTGAAGATGATAACATGGCAAAAAGTGAGGTCTGTTATCAAGGAATAATTTTGATTCCTTTCGTGTTGGTATTCTAGCATGTATTTAATTAAGTAACTCCAATAAATAAATGTATGAATAAATAAATAAATAAATGATTTGAAAAAAAATGAAACAATAATACAATAAACAAATAAACCTAGGTCGATGATGAAAATCGGGTTTGCCAGAAAATTTAAAAGAAAAGAAAATAAATAAGAAATACGGCACAAAACATAGGAAAAAGCAGCTCTAGGAACTTAAAGGCTTGCCCTTTGCGAATCCACATTGATAAATCCATAAAATCCTTATGAGTGTTCCCCTTTCATTTTAGTTTTGATTTATTTTGTAAAAATTTTTGTTTGAAAACAATAGGATTTGGAACCTAATTTGATTTTAGGCCCGAAATAACCCAAAGACATTGAAAAAAAGATGAAAGAAAATAAAAAATTTCACTAACAAAATCCGAAACTATTTTTTACTCTGAAAAATCTTGTCTTCTCAAAATTTTTCAAGTCTCTTTTTTAGAGTAGTAAACCGATGTCGAGTTTGTCAGGCGAACTTGTTAGTTCTCTCAGTGGACTCGCATGTTCACTAAGCGAACATGCGATGTCTACTCGGGTTCTTTTAAAAAGCCCATTTTTTTATTTTTATTATTTTGATTAATTTATTTTGGATCTTTAAACATTTATTTAGGTTCTTCAAATATTTATTTAAGCCTTTAAGTTTTCATTTAAGACTTTTTAAATATGTATTTAGGTTCCAAAATATTATTTAGTGACTTTTATTTATGGTATATACAGAAGGTGTTACGAGGAGAGCTCTCATTTAAAGTTCACTGGATAATCGAAAATTGTGAGATCCAATGATTAAATACTGAAAAGCCAGCATCATCGAATACATGGGCTAGAACGAAATCCCATGCTCACAACTACCCCTGTGGGATCACTACTGGTTATAACCAGTATGATCACACGTAATGGAATGGAGGGATCAAGAAAATACCTGATTGGTGCGGTTGGTAACTTTCTTATCCTCGATTAGTGGTGATTGATGCTCCTTGGGGGTGAGTCGGCCGTTTCCTTCTACGACGTCCTTTTAATAATCCACTATGGGATAGACAACCATTTCTTTCTTCTGTTACGGTTATTGTGTGCCCCTTATGAGTTGACCTTCGATTGACTTTGACCGTTGGAACTGTTGGAGTAGGGTGCCTGAATCCATTTCAAAGTGACCCCTGCAAGAGTGATAACCAGTCGTTCCTTTCTTTTGTTGCCCTTAACGGGACTGTTTTCTTCTTCAATCCTTGAGTTTGAAAGATAGAGATAATCTTTTCTTTCTTCAGTTATATTTTAAATTTCCTTCGTACAATATCGGCTTGCTTCTTGTGATAAATCAGAGAAAAGAATAATGTTAGTACATTTATGGCGCATGTTTTAATTATTTAGTTAATTTTATGCGAAGCTAAAATTGTTGCCCTTTCAATCAAAAATCAAAACATGATGAAGGAAAAAAATTTGATGAGTTTGATAAAAAAAATTTCGGGGATGTCTCGAAGACCGCTCCGTTGTGTTAGAAGGTTTTTAATGGAGAATAAAAAAGTGGTGGGATCAAGTGGGAACCACACTTTTTTCCTATATATTCTCATCTTTCCTTCATTCTTTTCATTCTTTCCTTTCAATTTCTCTTACTTTCTCTCTTTCTCTCTCAAGAAAATATGTTGGCTAAGATAAACGGAAAATCCTTCAGTAGTTCTGCAAAGCTCGAATGTCGACCCACGTCCATACCGGACATATTTTACTATGATACCAACGTTGTCTACAATCTAAGGTAAACTGACTCGATGCTCGGTTTGACGCCTACCACTCCATTACAGATGCTTGATCCGAAGATACCGAGTTAAACTCATCTTTCTCGGATCTAGGTATTTTTCAAAAACTGTCTATTTACCATTCCTTTTCTTATTTTATAAATCATGCTAGCTTTTAGGGGCTAAAACCGAACCAAAACTTGACAAAAAATATCAAAAAAGTAATCCACTGGAAAATTATTTTTCCAGTGGGAAAAATTCGTTGGCACTTCACCTGGCGAAGTGGGCTTTGCCTAACGAAGTCCCCCATGCCGGGAGACAAGATTCTCTCGGCTTAGGTCCTAAATGACTTCCCAAACCGATTTTTAGGCTTTGAAATTATTTTTGAGGGCATTTTGGGTAGTTCAAAATTTTTCAAAAGTACTTTTGGTGACTTAGAAAATTTTTTTCGAAGGCTTGAAAAATTTTTTAAGGGTATTTTAGGTGGCTCAAAATTTTTTTCGGTTGCTTGAAAAAAATTTTAAGGGTATTTTATGTGGCTCGGAATTTTTATTGGAGGCTTGAAAAAAATTTTTAAGGGGCTCTAAATTTTTATTGGAGGCTTAAAAATTTTTTTAAGGGGGCTCAAAATTTTTATTAGAGGCTTGAAAAGTTTTTTAAGGTAATTTAGGTGGCTCAAGAAATTTTTTCTGATTCAGTTATGTCCATAGTCGCATTTTACAACTGTTGCGGATGCTATCTTGTTTTCTTGTAGTCCCACTCAATTTCTACCACCGGCATTCTTGCTACCATTCACAGGTGGTGGCTACATGTAGCAGCCTAACCGGAGCTTGAGCAAGCCATTGCAACCACTAGATTTGGAGAAATGGTCCAATCCCTTCAGCCAAAGCGACTCCCACATGTAACACTGGTCGTGTTGGCTAAGCGGTGGTGCGACATCTCCCACACTTTTTACTTTGCCATTGGGGAGGTTACTATTATTCCATCAAAAGTTGTGGTGATTACAGAATTCCCCTGGTCTGGGAACGTGATTCTCTTTGATGCTTTCATGGAGGGGTTTGCTACTAGTTTAGCTGTTCATCATCAGGTGGCGGAGTTGCTTGGTGTCAAGCCTCGAGCTGGGGGGACTCGCTTATAGTGAGCCGGTTAAGCATTGGACCAGTCATACGCCCGTTCTTTCTAGTGAGATTCCATACTACATTTGATCATTTGTGATCACATTACTTAGCGTGGCTTTTTTCCCAGCCAGAATAGCGGGGGTTCAACTATGGGTTGATCCCTTTCTTGGCTGATGTCGAGGGATTGGGGGCTTCAATTAGCCCCAAGATATATTAGCCCAGATGTATTGCGGGCTTGACTCAATGGTCCGAACTCACCAGAAGGTGTTGCTGTGTAGCTATTTTATCCTTCAAGTAACACAGTTTGATTGTCTTAGTGTATTAACTTCTTTCGATTTTTAGTGACTGATCTAATTTGTCTTTGATTGTGCAGGCATGGGCCTTCGAGTATGGGTTCCTTCCCGCCCCTCGATTCTCTACCGCCCTCGAGGGCTCCCCATATCTTGCTTGATTTTGCTTACCCATAGAGGGGGGGAGTCCTTTCCATTGCGGAGTACTTTCCATTATGGAGTACCATGAGTGTCTTTGTCATTTGACACTCAATCAGGTAATGGCTCTTACTCTCTTCTAAGGTAGGTTGCTTCACTTTTTGTTGAAAACTATCTAACTTGATTTAATTGTGATTTCAGGTTGATCTCGACCCTTAGAGTGGAGTTTCCAATTATAGGAGGGTAAAGAGGGTCTAGAAGGATGTCGATTGGAACCTTTCATCATAGAGAGCCCTAGGACCTGGGAATAGTATATGGGTGAGCGTATCCAGCACTAGTAGACAAAGCTAGTGGTCGAGAGACACATCCTTCCCATGCTCCCTACTGGACTTTTCAAGTCGAACCTAGTGATCACTAGTGAGGAGGATAGGTGGATGTACTTTGAGGAGCACGACATGCGATTATCCAATCATCATGGAGATTACAAGGCTTTCATTACGAGGCTTTCATCCGAGACATTCTGATTCTTCCACGCCCCTTCACTTGAGCTGGTGTTGATCATATCCATGGGCAGCATGGCAAAGGCTACGCTGTTTGCACCAAGGGTGCTGGGATAGGCTTCCAGGTACGAAAGTCTTATTAGACTAACCATTTTTACTTATTATCAACCTCGAATCTGATTGTTATTTTTCATTGTAGGAGGTGGCCAGGAAGAAATCTCGGGTTCCTGATTTAAATGTGCCTACTGGGGGGTCAGAGTTTGGCTTTCTTTTCTTCGAGCTTCATCAATGAGACATTTATTAATCCCCTAGAGATGTCCTTGGAGGGAGACGGCTCGATCCATTCGTTGCAGTTGCCATGTGCTCATGTTTGACCCTTTGGATGCCACACATGTGAGCTTTTGAGTAATTGATTACCCCAAATGATAGTGGTCTTTTTACATTACGGTTTCAAAATGTTTGACGCTCTTTTACTTACTTTGATTGTAGTTTCCTCGAGAGGAGATGGAGCGGGTAGCTAGGTATTCCTTTTCTTTGAGGGATTTAGTGCATTCTCAGAATGTGATCGCAGAGGTACCTTTCCCTTTTGACTTGTTTGTTCTGATTTATGAAATTCATGACTAGTGTATTAACTATGCATGTTTTATGCCAACATACATGATTATGATTTTTGTGCATGTATGTCATGATAATTGAAGGAGTTGGTGGCTCACAGGTCTCAGGGCCAGCGGGAGGTTGAGCTGGAGCGAGTTGGTTACAAGTAGCGTTACCGGGAGTCTATGGATCGCTATCAAGCTCTGGACGCTCATCATCAGGCTCTAGAGTCTTGTCATCAAGAGATAGTCTAGCTGGTCATAGAGTACGGGTGGCATCACGTGGAGGGGAGCAGATTAGAGCCACCACGGAAGACTTTACTCGTACATATTAGTCTGGTCTATTCCCTGTAGGCTCAGGGACGAGCATTCATCAATTCCTCCCATTGATTCTAATTGTCTTGGTCAACTTTGGTCTGGTACGATGCACTCTCCTCTTTCATTCATGGTTCCGGTTCCTAGATATATAGCTCTCGGGGGTTACAGTCACAAGGAGACTGACGTCATCAAGCCCATAGAGGATGAGACGGTGGGTGGAGATGATGTATAGGCGATTCCTATTTAGGAGCTTCGACCTTTTTTCCTTTTTAGCTTTTTGCAGCATTCATGTTGCTCTTATTGTAGAACTTTCAAATTCTTGATTTATTAAAAACCTGACTTTGGTTACTACGAGCCAGGTCCTTGCTTGTGATTGTAAGGTTTTGACTATATTAATTTAGAGGGCTTATATTCGGTGATGATGCCAAAAACCTTGTTCCACACTTTTCTACCGATAAGATAAAAGTTCAAAATACAAACAGTAGTTGTCAATGTCACTTATCAATTATTTGCTGCAGAGCAACTCATGAAATAACTTTTCTAAACCTAGCGTAAACAAATTAAGACAATTATATAAACCTGGACAACGTCAATACTATGCTGAGTACGGATCGCTCTCACATAACCACATTTAGTAAGTTACCATTCCAAAAATGTTGGCTCACTAAACAGTGATATATCAAAGATCTAGTGATTATACACAATATTCTTAACCCCAAAACTACTCCTAAAATTAACTACAACGCATATAACTTGATTAATATAAAAGACTTAACAAGAAATACACATTATGACACATAGACATATCATAAACTTGGAAATAGAAAGTATAAGTAGAAATCAAAGAAAAGTTGTAAGGTATGCAAGTGAAAGCTAAAGTTGATCAAATCGTATCCACTCTTTAATGGGAGTCGTCAATTCCCGCAATTCCTATGTCTGCTTTGAATTCGGTCTCGGCCCTTACAGAAACTCCACTAGGATGTTATTCTTTGCGAATATAAAACAAATGAATATTGAAGAACGAAAACTTTTATTGATAAGTGATTTGCAAGTACACTTATACAACAATCGCTCGAGAATATAAAGAAATCTAGTGATCGAAATAAGGATTCAAATTTCTCGCTAACACTTATGAACGTAGCGAATTCTCTATCTACACACACCATACGTAACCCTATAATTGCACTCTAATGTTGCACTCCCTTCATTGCATGAAATTGTACGGTTTGGAACCCCATTTATAGAGTTCGAAGGGTTGCGTCTATTCAAATGAAGAGTTGTGTCCATTGGTGAATGATTGCATCACTTCATTATGATTGGTTGAGAAGCTTCAATCTAATCCACAATGGATAGGTACCTTTCAATGATTGGTTGATTTTTGATAGGTGTCTATTCATTGTTAGTTGATGACGGTTAA